>JAUTXW010002436.1:0-44885 GCA_030620095.1 Kuschelorhynchus macadamiae | reverse complement strand
AAAAGAATAACAAAGCATTCTCACGACGCTTTTCCAAACTTTTCCTTCCCAATAGTAGGAGTCGAACTGAATAATCAATGTTATGATATGGAAAGTGATGTTTCCGCAGTAACATTTTAGCAAATTTATTCTGCACCTCTTCCAAACGAAGTATATGTATGTTATATGATGGAGACCACAGTACTGAGTTGTATTCTTACACTCGTACCAGGGCAAAGTATAGGGTTTTATAGCCCTTGTGTCAGATACGTATACACAGTTTCGCCTGATGAAACCTAAAATTCGAAATGCCTTTACGATAATATTATCTATATGTTTAGTAAATGTTACCGCAGTATCAAATAAAGCTCCTAAGTCATTAAATATTTCAACAGGCCCTAACTCTGTATTTTCTATTGAGTAATAAAAAACTACTGGATTTTGACATCTAAAAAAGCTCATGATTTTACACTTCTTAATATTTAGAGTTAATAATTTCCCTTACACCACAAAACAGATCCCTCTGCATATTGAGGCAGTCCTCTAATATTTGTACTGCACAAAAAAACTTGAGGTCATCCGCATATAGCAAATACTTAAAGTTTTTGAATTTTAAAACTACGTCATTTATACAAATCAAGAATAAAACTAGTCCCAGATGAGATCCTTGTGGCACCCCCGAGGTGACCCTAATCTCACTTGAAATCGGGCTGCCTAGCCTCACACGCTGAACACGACCCCGCAAGTAAGACGAATTCCACAACAGGTAACGACAATGAACACCAAAAGATTCTAACTCTTTTAAAAGGAGGGCATGACAGACACTATCAAAGGCTTTCTCCAAATCGGTATATATAACATCTACTTGGAAGCCATTTTCAATATTATTGATAAGGAAACCCCGAAATTCAGCCAGATTGGTTGTAGGTGAACGGCGTCTATAAAAACCATGCTGCTCATTGACCATTTGATGCTTAAACGTCTCAAAGAGCTCATCAGTTAAAATAGCTTCAACTATTTTCGCCATTACAGAAAGTAGAGATATACCCCGATAGTTTTTAACATCATTCCAGCTTCCAGACTTAAAAATGGGAAAAAGAGAAGCCTCTTTCCAAAATAGAGGGAAACTCACATTATCAAATGAAATCTGAAAAATAATTTTCAAGGGTTTTGACAACCGTTTCCTCATGTATTGCGGGAATCCTATCAGGCCCTGCTCTTTTATTTACATCCGAAGTATCAATATTTTTTGCGATTTCTTCAAGAGTAAAACAGTGATGAGAAAGATTCCTGACATTAAAGTCTTTGCAATTATCAAAGTGGATTTGAATGATGTTTGAAACATGACCTAAAATGGTTAGCAAATGCCTCAACAATCTCATTTTTATCTTCTATATTTTGACCATCATAATACATTGTTTTGGGCAGTCCATTCTCAGCCCGAAGAGTTTTAACAAAAATATTTTATATTTGCCGGAATCATTTGTTCAGTGTTGGTAACAAACAATAAGTAGCAGATCTCTATAAGATGCTTTGTCTCTCTCTTTACCTCTGAATATCTATCGTAATCAGATTACAGCTTCGACCATCTAAACCTCCTGTATAATTTGTTTTTTCGAGTTATCAACACTTTAAGGTCAGGGCTATACCAGCCAGGGAATTTATTTTCTTTGATGGTTGTTTTTGGAACATAATGGTCAATGATCCCATGCATTTCAAGATAGAAACGGTCCAGCAAAACGTCAATGTCAGAACGTTCTTTCAATGGGCTGCAATCCTGATTTCCTAAAGCTTTGATTATGGCATTGTAATTTGTTTTTTTAAAAAGATACACAATTATATTAGTTTTTTGATTTATTAATGGTAAACCCTGAGGGCAAAATTCGACCTCCAGTGGAGGATGAAATGGGTCGACAGAACTAACCGGATCGACAGACTCACAAACGGCTAGAAATTGAAATTCGTCGCAAACAATCAAATCTAATAGACATCATTGATTACGTGGCGTCTGATTTTTCTCCATCAGAGGTTCAATCTCAGGTTTATAACACAGGTCTTTCCGATCACGAAACAATATTTTCCAAATTTAGTATTTCTCTTAGGCCTTTACAGAGACCTCGCCATAGAGGCGGAATTTTCTCGGCCGCCAATTTTTCAGTATTTTATAATATTTCCTTAAACACCGACTGGAATTTTGAATTTCAAAATGTCAACTCAAATTTTAGAGCTTTCTTAAATAAAATTTAAGTGCTTTTAATAAGGCCTTCCCGCTTAAGACTATCAAACCTACGCGTCATAAACCGTGGACCATGAAAGGACTACGCATATCTGTTATAAATATGCGTTCCCTCCTATACATAAAAAAATTCACCGACTCCATTCTTATTCTCGAATATATTTCTAATTATAGGAGGATCTGTATTGTACTAATCAAGTCAGCAAAAAAATATACTATCAAAAACGTCTAACAAAGTCTAAAAACGTTTCAAAAGAAACCTGATCCATTATCAATGACCTCAGAAACAAATCAAACCCTGTGACTCAGATCTTGCCAAGGCCAAGTGACCTAAATGATTATTTTATTAATGTAAGCAGAAATGTTACCTCTGGTATTTCGCTAAGTTTGGACCCTCTTTCGTTTTTCCCTCCATCGAAAAATGTCTTAGGCCCAGCATGGAACTATTGAAAGAAATTAATAACATCACAAGCAAATCTTTGTGTAGCACTGATGGCCTACGTTCCCTAAATGCCTTAAAACAGCTATAATTATTCCTCTTAATAAAGAGGGCGAAAAAACAAACTCTTGCAATTATCGCCCAATTGCTCTACGACCTGTGCTATTAAAAATCATTGAAAGGTTATTGAAGAATCGTCTTACGCCATTTCCCTTTAAACATCAGATAATATCCCCGGATCAGTTCGGATTTTTACCCAACAAGTGCACCAGTGACGCCATGTTCTCGTTGCTTAGCGACGTCTACTTATCCCTCAAAAGCAACCACCTCACCGCTTCAGTTCTTTGTGACTATGACTTGTTAATCATGAAATTTTGATAAGCAAGCTGAATTTCGGGAATAGGCAACAATTTGTAAAGGTAAATTGTTCTGATTCTGATTGTAAATTCATTACAAGTAGAGTCCCTTAAGGTTCGGTCTTGGGACCTATTCTTTTTTTGTTATACATTAATACCACCAACCTAAAAATTAATCGAAAAATGTCTCTCTTTGCTAACGACACAAGCATAACATGGAGTGATTCTGATACAACGTCCTTACATTCTAATATTTTGAACGACCTTGTTATGATTAAGGCTTGGTCCGATTTCAATCTGGATAAAACGGTGGCCTTATCTTATAAGGGGACTTTACGACCACTTCAGCTACTTAACAGCAATATTAAATACGATGGGTCGGTTAAATTCCTGGGCTTAAATATAAATAACAACCTAAAATGGTCTATGCATATTGACACCTTAACTAAAAAACTTTCTAGCACCTGCTTTGCCTTTCGATCAGTTTCAAAAGAACTGGACGTGTCTTTTGCCAGACATCTCCGCTATGACCTTGCCTTTTGGGGCTGCTGTACCACCGAGCAATTTCTTAGTATTTTTAGACTTCGATATTTGTTTGATCTAAATAACAGAGGGCATTGACAATATTATTTTAAAAAATATGAAATATTAACACTTCCTGCATTATTTATTTTAGAAACCGTCTGTTTGATGAATAACATGTAAATAGATAATAAAACACCAGTATGTTTTAAATTTTCACATATATTCACAACTTGTGATGATCGTTTCGCTAACACTGTAGCTTCTTCAGACCAGACGTACTTCTACTTACATTAACAGAGGTCTGAGAGTTTAAAGCTTTGGAAAACCTAAGTGTTTTACGTAAATAAATTCAACAGAGGTGAACCATTTGTCTCTGTTGGGTCATTTAGGATATACTGGGTGTTTTTAATTTTATTGATTTCTAATGATTCTAAAAGGGTTAATTTTTTGCTTTTGTTTATAGAGTGCAAAATCTTAAATTAATCATTAAACGCATGTTTATTTTCTAATAAATGTGAGGCGCCTCACTTGTCTGCTGGTCTGTCTAAAAATTCACGACATAGCTAAAAGAATATTTACCAGATTTACATCAAATTTTGGTCAAAAATGAACAATTTTCTTAGTTCACGTCCACAAAGTAATTCAATTGAAAGAAGTTTTATAGCCTTTTTGGACAATTTATTAAAACATTCAAATCAAATGCCTACGTTTCGACACTGATTAGTGTCATCTTCAGGGCTACAAGGAACAAATCATAACATCAATAGAAATGTTTCAATGCATATTTAAAAGTACAATAGAAAAGTGTACGTGTTCACAAATTAAAATCATAAACAAAATATATGTACAGAAAAGTATCACAATAATATCTAAACTTATATAAAAACTAGGATTTGTGAAATATATAGACACATAATGCGCGGCGACCGAAACGACAATGGGAATTATATAATTATATCTACCCTATATATACGTGTATATATATATATATATATATATATATATATGTTGATTTTTTACTCCTTTACGGATGGAAAAATACAATGTGTTTTCATTCCGGCTGTACATCCGTTCACTACTATCGTTCTGAAAAGAACAGTTTTGCTGACGTTTCGCCAAAATCACATTTGGCATTTTCGAAGCTTTCTTTCTCGCGTCCGAATAGAGACTGAAGTGTTGGTGACTGTGACGCTTCCTTTTATACCCCCACTCGGGGCCGAAGGTTATATCTGCGCAGGCGTTGGTCGTTATTTATGTTTTCCGGATGGTGCTGTTGTTGTTGCGCTAATTGCGCTTGAGTTTTTGCGATTTTAGATTTGTCGATTATTGTCTTCCATACTGTTGGTAGTTTTAATGATTCGTCCCTTTTATTCAAATCACCTTGTTTTTCAATTTCTATGGCTTCTCAGATTATTCTGGTCTTATAATGTTCTATAGTGGCAATCTCCCTACACCCATCGAAATTTATTTTATGGCCGGTTTCCTGATGATGTAGGAATAAAGCTGAGGTTGTTTGTTTATTTCTGATGCTGAGTTTATGCTCTTCCACTCTTGCTGATATTCGCCTGTTAGTTTGCCCTACGTACAACTTTTCACAGTCCTGGCACGGAATACTGTACACTCCGTGGTTTTCCAGTTTGATTTTATCTTTTGGGTTTCCGAGTAGTTTATGTATAGTTGTTTGAGGCTTGTGTATTGTTTGTATATTGTGTTTCCTCAGAATTCTTCCAATTCTGTCTGTTGTGCCTTTTACATATGGTAAGACTACTCGTTGCCTTCCCGGTTCATATTTTTTGTTGTTCGTTGTTCGGGAAACCTGTGCATTAATAGCTTTCTCTATGGTGCGATTTTTGTAGCCATTTTTCTTTAAAGCACTAGATATTACCTTATGTTCGTTTTGTCTATTTGTGT
This sequence comes from Kuschelorhynchus macadamiae, assembly GCA_030620095.1. Lineage (NCBI taxonomy): Eukaryota > Metazoa > Arthropoda > Insecta > Coleoptera > Curculionidae > Kuschelorhynchus > Kuschelorhynchus macadamiae. The sequence continues at coordinate 39,439 of JAUTXW010002436.1, read as the reverse complement.
TTCAGTTAGTCGCACGGATCTAGATATTAGAGTATTTGCCACAGCTTGAATTTGTGCTGGGTGATGATGTGATTTTGCATTTAAATATCTGTCTGTATGTGTTGGTTTTCAATACACTGTGTATTCGAAATGTCCGTTATGTAGTTTTGTGACCAAAACATCTAAAAATGGTAGTTTGTTGTTTTTCTCTAACTCTAGAGTAAATTGTATTCTGGGGTGGATTGAATTTACGTGAGTCATACATTTTTCGAGCTCTGCATGACCATGTTGCCATATAATAAATATGTCATCCACATAAAGAATCCATAATTTGGGTTTTAAACTTGCTTTCTCAAGAGCTTCTTTCTCGAAGTATATCATAAATAAATTCGCGACTACTGGTGATAGCGAGGTCCCCATTGGAGCACCATCCATTTGTTTATACATTTGCACGTTGAAATTAAAATTAGTATTTTTGAGGCAATGCTTCGAGAGTTCTATTATATGTGCCTGGAAATCCTCGTTCATAGCAATCTTGTCCAATGCTTCGTCGATGGGAATAATTGGATATAACGGTTTGACATCTAGGCTTGCTATGATATCGTTTTTTTCAAGGACGATATCTCGTATAATTCGAGTGAAATGCTCCGAGTTTTTTACAAATGAATCAGCTTTTTCTACAGTTGGTTGCATAATTTCAGAAAGGTATTTCTCCAGTTTTTGTAGCGGCGAATTAACAGCACTAACAATAGGTCTGATAGGCGCCCCTGGTTTGTGATTTTGGCGAAACGTCAGCAAAACTGTTCTTTTCAGAATGACAGTAGTGAACGGATGTACACCCAGAATGAAAACACAATATATATATATATATATATATATATATATATATATATATATATATACATATATATATTATATATATATATATATTTATATATATATATATATTTATTTATATATATATATATATATATATATATATATATATAGATATAAGAAAGTATGAGGAGAAAATATTTAGAATTTATCACCCATTCCAAAAAAGTAACAATATGCAGGCTGTTCCATTCAAAATAACAAAATTGCTATGACTTTTAGGTAAAAGCGTCAACACTGTATTCCTGAAAATGTTATAGATCGATAGAGCAGATCCGTTTACCCAAGAAACAAAATTTTCAGAACAATACTACCACCCGTTTTCCGTAAACGTCTAACCTACCATCGACCTTGAATCACCCTGTGTGCTGATGCGGTGGGTGAACCCAGAAAACCGTATTCCTTCCAATTTCTTACTTTGCCTCTTGTTATTTAATATATCGGTACATTGAAAATTTTCCGGTCCCTACCCTGACTACTTTACCTGCTGGCGAATTTTAGTTTTAACGTTCAGCGAATTTCTACGCTTTTTGCAGGGCAATTAAACTTTTCAACCTAGAAATAAGATATGGTGTTTTTTTTTGTCCATTCCTCATCTCTAAAAGGCTTTTTAAGCATCAAAAGTAGTTATGTTTATGTCATAATAAACAGTAACGAGCTTCTCTTAAAGCGTTGGATTCCGGGCAATAAAAACGGATCTCTAAAAAGGAGTTACGGCCGCCAAAATGAGCGCAACAGGCTTCTTTCTTCTTTAATGCAAACAGGTTAGTTTTGCTTGGAAAATAATTACTTTTCCTATGGTCGGGGTGTCACACAATATGACGCTATTAGTCTTAAAATTTAGAGTATAATGTTAAGCCTATAAATCCCAGCAAACACAATGGTGTAGTTGCTCCGCTGGATGTTTACCCATTTGTCATCATTCATATTCATACGAATCAAATCAATTTCTATGTTAAAACAAGTGCACATTCATTGTGGGCGTGGATATAAATACACTAGTCAACACTCATTTTTGTTATTATTCAACCGATTCTATCAATTTTTTTTCCTGATCGGTCCTTCTACTTTCCGACGAGTTCAAAATTTTGTTGTATTGTACCGGGAAAACTAAAAATTACGTGAGCGTGTAAATAAACCAAAATTTAATATGACTGCCAAAAAGAGACGGAGCACGCAGATTTTATTTTTTCATATGCTACGGATACGTAAAGGTTTACTATGCCCCATCACCAAGTTTGAAACTTTAATTTTTAATGCAGGCTGAATAAAAAGATATACCTTTTAAACCATAACTAGAAATATGGTTAATAAAAAATACACTTCCCAATTAGCACATATAATCATATATGGGTTAAAATGCTGTGATATTGGCTAATATCCCTGGCTAATTAGCTAAAATTGCTAGCCAAAATAAGAGTTCTATTACAGTATAAAGACAGAAATATGGCTAAAGTGGGGAATAGTAATTTGGCCATAATGGGGTAAAAATGGCCAATTGGCAATTATACGACCATCTCTATTGATTTTATGTTTGGGCTTATTAGCTACTTTCTGACTTTAAAATCGAGCTTTTTAGCTAAATTCTGACTTGTTTTTAGCGGAAATTTGAGTGACATTTTTTTCCGAAATTTACCTAAATACATTTTTTGCGTTTCCTTTATTTATATGATAAATCATTAATTGTTTCAAATTACGTAGAAATAGTATTAACAGAGCCGTTTGTGCAGAGTGGTTTGACGGTTGGTAGGGACAAAAAACACTTGCTGAACAACTTTTTCTGTTAAAAGAATCTAAGATAGGCATGTAAAACACGCGCCCCTTCTTGCTAAAAATTTCGATTTATACAAATATATAAATTTTTTTTTGGTACTTTGGAAATGTGTTTTACTAAGAGAATTGATTAAAGGGTTCATGATGTAAAAAATACGTATTTATAGATAGAAAGAATGTGTTTGTTTAAAGTGGTCAAGTAATACTGGCTGTAGGAAATTAGTTTAATTTTAATTTCAATCATGGCGGTTCATAAAAAGTTTTAGGCTATTTTTTAAGCAAATATTCTTTGAAATTGGCCGCTTTGTAGTCAAATATTTATCAAATGTAGCAACATTTACTAAAATTTTGCCACTAAAAATGCCTACTTGGTTTGCCTTTAGTACTCGCTAAAAAATGGGTAATTTAGCACCCAGGAGCCAGCGTAACAAAATTAAACAACGATTACTCCAAGTCGGCCTTTTTCTATAATGTGATGGAATATTTAATCTTTTTATTATACATTTTGTATGGTAAATAATTTATATTTCGTTTTTCTAAATATATCTTCAATTTGGTTAAGTATAGTTTTATAGGTTATAAACGCAAATTTGAAAATGTGGCATATTTTGAAAATATGATAGCAAAAATAAGCGAAATAAAACTACCCAATTTTAGTTTAATTTTGAAACAAAAATATGATAATAAAAGCCATATTTTTTCCTCTCAATTTTTGTTGTCTTAAAATGTCATAATTTAGGCATTCTTATATAGCTATTATTACTATAATTAAACTTAAATACTTGCTAAGATATGTTTGGTTGGAATTTAGTGATTATATTCTGACCTCGATTTCTATTGATTAAAAATGCCATATTCTGGAATTTTAAACAGCAATGCTTATTATAATTTAACTTCAATACTTACTAAAATATGTCTGGTTATGTTGGGGCAACAAAATTGACAGATATTTCTAGTTTTTGGCCATCCAATATTACAAAAAATAAGTTAGAGGTTTAATTATCCCATAAAAGATATTTTTTGGCCAAGTAATTATGCCATAGCCTATCTACATTAAAAGCTGCTTTAGGAGCCAAAAAAATCTAATTTGAGGCGAGCTTTCATGACTAGAAAGTAAACCAAGAATCATTTGCCAAAATTTGACAAACCTCTGGTTTTATGTGTCTTTTATGGCTAACTATTAGACAAAAAAGCTTATCAGCTAATTTGTGATACTTGGGTTAGCCACTAAACATTTTTGAATACCTAGAGATGTAGTCCTAATTCTAAGTGTTGCCTGTTATTTACAAAGATTATTTATTTTTATTTTTATGCCTTAGTAAACACATCAAGTAAAAAAGAAGTGAAGCTTAATTTTAGAGCTACTGTATGCCATCGCAAGGTTTGACAGTCTGAATACAGCGTAAATGAAATTCTATAAGGTCCAAATGGTATATTTTACATTTGAGAACACACTTACAGATTTTTTCAGAGATGCTGCCCATTAATAAAAACACTAATAAACAGTTAATATAAATGAGTTTTTATTACGAAACATACAAAAGAAACTATACCAAAGCGAAAACAAGGCGTCAAAAAAGACTAAAAAAGAAAAGCGAAAAAAGAAAGCGACAATGTAATACAAAAACTTAATAGTCTGTTGCCCCACCAGCTCTAATGCATTGTTCAATTCTTCTTGGCATACTTTCAATTAGGTTGTTTATATGGTGGTGTGAAATTGCATTCCATTCCTCCACAGTGGTTTCAATAATGTTGGGAAAACCTGCAAGAAATTCATTTCTTTTCCTCATACGACTTTCGACTGAATTTAAGTCCGGCAACAGCGGAGCCCAGTCCAAATTTGATATTCCTTCTACTTCTTTATATTCGATCAGTGCTCTTGTCCTATGTGCGGTAGGATTATCATCCACGAATAAAAAGTTTGGACCTAAAGCACCCCGCCACAACCGAGTCCAGGATATATTCTATACTGGGTGACAATTTAAAAACTTGAAATGGATATATCTTAGGAAGGAAAAACTTAATCAAAAAACGCTCAAAACACTTTCTATAAAATAAAGAGGGAACAAATAAAAGCGTATTATGCGATCCTTATCTGTAACCCCTTGGGCAGGGTGAGATACACTCCTAAAATCTTAAATAGAAAGGGGGGTCGAGTGATACATCATCTTAAAGCTTTTGAAAAATGCTCTAATGGTACCATAGAAAGCTGTTTTTCGTGAAATTCTTCTGTGTTTATTAAAGGAAACAATAAATTAAAACACAATTGTGAAATGTTTTATAATTATTTAATTAAATGTTCAAAATGGTTTCCGTTGTTTTGAAGACAATAATAAAGCCTTTGTTCAAATTCTTCGCGTACATTTGCAAATGTTTCTCTGGATATAGCACGGCATTCCTGAACTATCCTGTCCTTGAGTTGCTCTATTGACTCAGATTGCGTTTTAAACACCACAGATTTAAAGTGACCCGACAGAAAGAAGTCAAGAGGTGTTAGGTCCGGGGATCTAGGTGGCCATTCAACAGGATGTCTTCTTCCAATCCACTGGTTGGGATAATTATCATCCAACCATTGCCTGACGGGAACTACATAATGAGGAGGTGCCCCATCCTGTTGAAAATGTAGTAAGCGTTCTTCTAATGCTAAATTTTCTTGTATGTCCCTCTGATTTTCTAATTCGCGCACTATTAGTGGTTCAATAGACCTCTGTAGCATTTCAGCATACATGTCGCCATTTAAATTCCCTTCTATAAATATTGGACCGATAATGACGTCTCCCAATATACCAGCCCGAACATTAATTTTCTGGGGGACTTGGTATGCCCTTCTCTAAATACGTGTGGGTTCTCGTCATTCCATTAACGACAGTTTTGTTTATCAACATGTCCATTCAAATAAAAGGTACATTCATCACTGAAACAAATATTTTTAACTAGTCGAGGTTCTGCCGTATTTTATCTGTCATTATTTCACAAAACTGGATTCTTCTATCCGGGTCGTCGTCACCAAGTTCTTGCAGTATGCGCAGTTCATAGGGATGAAACTTATGAAATTTAAGTACTTTTATTATTGTTTCACGAGATAAGCCAGTTGCTACAGCTGCTTGACGAGTTGATAAAGTTGAATTAATTGCAAACTGCCCCAGAACTTCAATTTGCGCTGCTTCGTCAACTAGTCTCGGTTGATTTCTCTTTTTATTCGTTTCTTCAAATTTGGCTACTAGTTGGCGAACATACTCCGGACTTACATTTTGACCTGGATGCCTTTCATTAAATCTTTGGGCTGTCCTTAAGAAACATTGATCCTGAGAACCATAAATGAAAATCATTTCTACACGTTCAGCTGTGTTGTACACCATTATTTAAGATAAGTGCTGCTTTTCGTTTAAACTGAACCAAAAGTCAACTGTTAAAATATCAATACTAATAGTACAAGTTACTTTTAAAGTAAATATTGTGATAATAAAATGTGAATATTCATAAACAAATAAAATACCAGGCTTAAAATGTTTAGAATTCTTAAGAGACATGCTAGGATGTCGGTACCAATCATTTTAAACATTTACTTAAATAAAAATAAAATATTAAAAAATTTTTTAGATGAATAAATTTAAATATATTACAAAAATGGCTCCTGTGACTTACTCTTTGTTCGTCTCTCTGTAGTGAAACAATTAATATTGTCTTATTAATATTTAACTTCCTTTTCCATTTTACTTTCATCATTTTTTTGGTTTTGTTGTAATTCTAGAAAATGTTATAGTACTATTTGGATTTTTAAATCCGTGACTTATTTATTTGAAAGAATGAAAAGAATGAACTATAAACCAATAGTATTAATTATCATATGAACAGATAGATATATCCATCAATATAAAAAGATCGCCTCTGTTTAAGTGGCTCATAAATGAACATAAATAAGGGACCCTTGAAAACCCCTATGCCTTTTTAACTTAATCGAATTTAAAAACGGAAATTTCCAGGCACGCTTTCACGTTTCGAAAGCCTTTTTGATGAAAGAAAAATAGAAATGAACGCAAAATGATTTCCAATGTTCCGGCCCATCCTATTCCAAAAAATGTTTCGCTATACTAACAGCAGTAACAGTACATTGTTGAGGAAAAAAAATTTTTTTTAGAGTAAATTGATATATCCTACATAGAATCGAAAGTATTTTTACATGTATAGCATATGACACGCGGATTTTTTGTTCTGTTAGGAATATGTGCATTTCATATTCCATAAAATTTATAGCATATTATTTTTACGGAAATATACGTGCACGTATGTTTCGTATTCCGAATATTGGACTTTGGGGCATACTGGAAACGGATTTAGGATATGCATGAAATATTCACCCATTTTTAGTTGGTATTAGGAGCTATAATGTTGTTCAGACTGTTCAGTGACAAATAACATGTTTTTGAGGTTTTACCTCTGAAAATGCTGCAGACTGTGTTTTTTTTCTGTCTGCAGTTTTTAGTTAAAAAATGCATGATTCATACTTATGTGAATTCGTATTTCTTATATAGTAGAATTATTTCGGATATGCAGTGACGTAACGACAGCACAAAAAAAACGTATTTTTTAGCAGTTAACGGTTAATATACCAAGTTATTTAAAGGACGCACACACTAAAGCGTTCTCGGCAGCAATCACGGTGGCGATCCTATGTTGTCATCTGGCCGCCACGGTGGCAATGATCGCATCCAAGGTCGTAATAATGTGTGGCTGCCATTAAGAAGGATAAATGATAATTTTAAAAACTTTACAGTTCACCAAGCTATGCAAACATTTAACAAAAACTATGTATAATTAAATAAAGAAAAGAAAAACAGTATTAAATGTGATTTATTCATTAAAAAACGTACAAAATATGTTTCTATTCTAAAATTTTGTATTAAGCTATTTTATAATAACAAAGCCAAAACTTTTCTGGGCTAAAAAAGTTGGTAAAAGATGCCTTTTTAACAACATTTTAAAGCGCCAAGAGCCTATTATTCTAAATATCCTTTTTTAGCTAGAAAAACAACAAAAAGCTGCATTATTTAAGTGTAAAATCAAAGTAACTTCGAGATTTTTTTTAAGGAGCACTCTATATTTATATAATTTGTATAAATGTTATATAGTTTGACTACTTTGAAAATGAGGAAAGAGGAACGTAAAAGTCCAATCAGCCTTCTTGTGGTAAAATTTTTATTTATCTAATTCCTACGCGTTTTGATCCTAGCGGATCATCATCAGGGGACAACTGATTGTCTGCAAGTACAAAATAATTCGAAATAGTGTGGAAAAATTCTACTTAAGATGTATATAAAATAAAAAATTATATAAATTGAAAAATTGAAACAGTTCTTACAGGAAGCAGGACAAAAAACTTTTCACATGAGATAATCGTTTACACATAACAGTCCCACAGATATTTAAATAAAACTATAACAAAGGACATAAGAAAAATATGTTAAAATACGTTGCACTACTTATTCTTATTTGTTCAAAACACATGTTAATATCGACTGTCATCAGAGGAAACGGATTTAGGTGCCAATCTAAAAATTAAGAATGTTTAAAATTATGAATGAAAATTTAGTTAATTTAATATTTTTATATTGGCCAAATCGGGTCAGAGTCAAGGACGAACAGGTAAAATAAAACTAACGAAAGAAGAATAGTTGGAGTGTTCAGTTCAAAAGGGATAAAAATGTAATTAATTATTTAAATAGTTTTAGGGCACTGATGTATTGGCGATATGAGTTGCCTAATTGATCATTTAAATTAAGGGGAAAGCGATCTTGTGAAATTGTTATCTCGATATTTTCAAGAATATCCAGTTTTTTTCCCTTATCTATGGAATGTAATAATTTTAAGTTTTTTCATTTTCGAAATTATGTTTATTAGTTTTTAGATGTGTACCAAAGGGAGACTTATTATCACTTTCTATTCTGTTAGACCTGAGATGTTCGTTGATACTTACTTGTAGGGACCTACCAGTTTGGCCGACATATTCAGCAGGACAAGAATCGCAAGAAAGCAAATAAACCGGTAGTGCGTATTTTCCCCTAAACTACACCGGCCCAAACAGTTAGTGGACCGAAACTTCACTGGCCCTAACAGTCGAAATCCCGACAGATTGGAATGTGCGGAATGCGGCGCTAGCCCGACACTTTAAATAGCGAATTGGCGAGCTACGCTACTGACTAAAAATTCTTTAAATGGGCCTGCTGTGTTGTCAAGTTTTATTGATAAAAATAAATATATTGTTTATTCATTGTTAATCAAAACCACACCATGAAAAAATTATGTTAGCGTATTTGCCTACATTCTAACTTTGAAGTGAAAATATTTTGACTGTTTTTTTTTGTTTATTATAAAGTATTTGTTTGTCACAGGATAATTTCTATTTAATGGAATAATGGAGATTGAATATTGAAAAAAAAACTGTTGGAATGCCCAGGAAGAGGTTATTACTTGTTTGCATTCAGATGATTTTAAACCTTCTACTTTTAAACTGGGTATGTAAGTGAATCTTATTTGTTACTATATAGGATTGAGTCCCCATCTGTTATTAATGTGGATGTTGTACCCTACCTAAAGATAAAATAAAGTTTTACCCAAAAGATCAGATAAAAATCCACAAAAGTCTTGAAGCTTGAACATATATCTTTTAACTAATTTGTTTTTGAGACACACAATTTCAACTTTTTTTAGTGTTTAATTTTTTATCCTGATCCTAAGCAAATACCTATCTAAAAATCAGTTTTTATCAGTCACATATTGATTAGTGTTTTATAAGATTGTTAATGATTTTGCCTAGGCTTGTTATTCATGCAGGTACTTTATTAATTGTAATTTGTTTTAGGACCAATGCAAGTCTTCTCTATGTTTCATATAGGTATCGTAGACAAGGCTTAGGAAGTTAGTTCTGCTCATATGTGCATTGGAGATATTAGTGACGTGTATATTATAGTCATACTTCAGTACTCTTTGTTGCCCTGATTGCATAGGAAGAAAGAAAAGACTTTAGTTACGTGTATTGATCCGAGTGTCATATAGCCCCAATTATAGCCCATTCCATCAATGTAATAATTGGCCCTCTTTATTATATAGAAGCTTCAAATTCTGCACCTTTAAATTTACTGAATATGCTTGTCACATAAAGTGGTTCATTTATAATTACTGTTGCTGAGAAAGTGTGTAGTTTGAGAATTAAAAAAGATGCACCATATGATAAATGTAGTGTCAACTTTATTTTTAATTCTATGTTGAATAAATTTTTTTATTGCTGTAAAGTGTATCACACATTTTGTATATTGATAAAAGATATATAGCCAAAGTTTAGAAATATGAATAATTTTTCCCCATATTTTAAAAATATTAACTGTGGCCTATTTATATATTTTCTCGAGTTGGTATACACAATTCAGTAATAAGTTATTTTAGTAAGTATGCCAGATATCGCACATCACGCCTTCAATATTTTTTTAAATCTAAGTATGGTTTAGGAAAAAGTTAGGTACATGATATAATTATAAATGACAAGAGTCTTCCGAAGATATTCTCAATTAATTTCATGCTTTCAGATTCTTAGGTTTATTAACTGGTATAAAGTAGTTTAGATCTTGTAAATTATTTTATCAATTAACTTTTAAAATACAAACTTTTATAGCCTAATCTTATAGAATTTCCTAAAAATATTTTATCGTTGACTTTACCATATGTTGGGAACTGGCCACCAAACTTATAAGACTGCGTATTGTTAAAAAAAATTATGGTGTATCTTTTAGAATTTTTATTCAAGTAAATGTTAAGTTTTCTAAATAAATAGTTCCAAACCAGTAAAAAGGTATCCTACAATAGTTTTATATATATAGATTCCGGCATTTCACAATTATCAGCTGTACATATAAGGTAGCATATTATAAGGCTAATAATACCTAAGGTTGAGACAGTGTTTCAAGAGGGATAGACATTAACTAAAAGCATTATCCCTTATAATACCTGTAGTGCTTTGTTTAATGTCCGACTAAGCAAAATAATTTTTAATTGAGAAAAATCTAGTTTAAACAATATCTTATTTAACTAACTTTGGCATAATGTCATTATTTGTCAAAATTGTGCCAAGGATATATAACCAAATGCCATTGGAATTTAAGAACAAATCATATTATATAATTATACAAAAATCTTGAATACTTCAAAATGAAGTAATCGTTTTATGATTGCATACGAATTTTGATTGATCATACATTAAACCTCCATTTAACTCTTTTGTTGAAAGGGGTAGAAAAAAATTGGTAAACGCAGAAGTTGCAGATTTTTAATCCATTATTTTCTATGTATATTGGGTGTTTTTTCAAATTCTGAAAAGATTAACAAGATAGATTGTCTTGTTTTTAAAATACAGACAACTGTATTTTTGCTATGATAACTTTAATTAAGTTTATGTAGAGAGTTTGTATGAATTTTTTCTGAGCCCAGTCTGGAGTTAGCCTAACCCTGGATGTAATAATAATAGCTATATTTTAAAAAATTATATACTTTAAATCATTTTGTGTATTTAATCACAAATATTTGTAAAAGTTATACATCTGTGTAAGTTTCTAATTATTGTGAGGCATTTGACACAATCCTTCAGGCTATGCTACTGGACGTTGTGGATAGCTATATGATGTGGAGGATCCATGTTGAATGTTTTCAAAATGTATCTAATTATGTTAAAGTAGGAGATTTGAGTCAGGTTAAAGAAATCAAAATTGGCGTACCATAAGGTACAGTGCTGTGTCCTGTGCTTTTAAACATATATATCAACACTCTTTGTATTCTTGGCATAAGGGGGTAAAATGGTTGCCTATGCTGATGACTCCATTTTGATTTTCCCCAGTAATATATGGGAAGAAGTGTAGGATTTATTAATTAAGGACATAAATAAGGTTAAATGGTTTTTGGATAATTTTAAACTGATTCTTAATATAAAGAAAACTAATTTATTCAATTACATCAATTAATCATCCAAAGTTTAATTAAATTAGCATAGATTATTGGAGTGTACTATTACGGCTAGGAAATAAAGTAATAAAAAATTTAAAGAAATAAAAAGTTTTAAGAAGTAAAAGTCTATTCAAAAATCAGTCCAAAATGGTGAATGAGTCCTTATATAGCTTATTTTCAGAATAAATCTAAATCTAAGATTATATTAAACATAAATTTTATTTTAAACACAATACAGCAAATATTATCTTCTTATGATGTAATCAGTTTTCTCAACTCACAAAGGGGTTGTTTTCACTTGCCTCACCCCTGGCAATAACTGAATCGGTGTAGTTGGTAAGAAGGCCAGATTTTAACCAATGACACAGTCCAAGATGATATCATTTTCTTACTTTCTAGAGCTTAGATCTTGTTGGTGATCTTATTACATAATGGTCATCCTTGGGCATACTAAAAATAAAGAAAATTCCTAATTTCTTTCAAAAACATTTACACTTATTTAAAAAAAAAGAAATGAATGAATAGAATGGCACTACTTCAAAAAATAACCAGGACTGGTGAACTTACGCTATTTGAATTTTCAAAAGAAAACGAAAAAAAACTACATATTATATTTAAATAATGAGCCCATATAATTTCAAAAAAAAATGATCAAACTAAATGCTTAATTGTGGATGTATATTCCAGCTTTATCTTACACATGTTATAAATATATCAGAAATTATGTCATCTATGCATTTTTACATTCCGATAAAACTTTAAATTCTATGAATGTCAGTTTTTAAATATTTACAATTGAACAAAAAATGGTGGATCTACAGGCATTTCCTTTATTTTGTTTAGCTTGCCATGTCACAAATATTAATGCAACTTTTAACAGACTTCAAAAAAGGAGGTTATTAATTTCACCCTATGCATTTTTTTATGTATGTACAACGATTACTCTGCGATGGTTTCAACAATTTCGATGAACTTTTCCGGGAATATCCGGAATATTGCCCGAGTGGTCCCACAGCTAGCGTATTGTAAAAAAGTATGACGCTATATTAAATATTTATTCATGGTAAAAAAGCGTTCACCATTTTATCAGGAATTTACATAGATTATTTGTTAAATATGACTTTTAAAATAAAACTCATATAAATAGAACTAAAATGGATGAAATAAAAAAACGTATAAAAAAATAAAACCGACTTCAAAAAATGCACCTAAAATTGGAAAATAATATTATATTCCATCTGGAAAATTTTAGTCACCAAAGAATAGAGATAGTAAAACAAAACACTGATTACATAAATATATTTTTGTGATTAGGTAATTAAGAATAAGTTTGGTTTTGACTTCATAGACACAGGGTATGGGATTCGCTTCTGGGGAGTTACGTCACAATATCTACTTCAGAAAGGGTTGTTATCCAAACAGAATTTTTTATAAAAAAATAGAACGGACTTAAAAAAAACACTAAAAAGTAAAAATTTGATATTTTATTCCACATTGAAAATTTGACTTTATGAAGTCATCTTCAAACTAATTCTTAATAACTTAATCATAAACAGACATTTATATAAAGAGTACCTACATACGTGGGAATAAAATATTATTTTTACTTTTTGTTGTTTATTATATTGATTTAGTAATTTTTATTTTTTTATTTCATCCTTGTTAGTTTTCTTTATAGAAAGTTTCAAGTTATAAGGCCTAAACTTAGGTTAAAATTTTAGACTCCCTGAGTCCATTGCATATGAAATTTTGCCAGAATCACCATATTAACATACATACTTTTTTCCTGGCAATATGGTGAACGCGATATAGATTGTCTTTCGCGCTCGTGTATACGTGTATCGCATCATTCCGATATATTTAATGTTTGTTATGGGACCACTCCAGTAACATCCTGAATATTCCCTATTTCATCCAAACTGGTCATACAAGGCAATCACATACCATTGCTATTTCCATTCATTTAACATCTTAATTGAACTCAATATTTTTACTTATATAAGCAAATTTAATTCAATATCTAAATCAGATTTGTCAATAATATAGAATTCTTAGACAATAAAGAATTTAAGTTACATTAAAATTTCAATTATATTTGTGCCATAAATTCTTATGCATTTCTCATAGAAAACCTTGTAGAGTGTAGAGGAAAATTTAAATGATTTTAATTATCATAACACTTCCTTTTTGTTTGTGTATTTTTTTCTGTTTTTGTAAGAAACAATGTTTGCTTTTTTTCAAATAAATAAAAATAGATGAACAGAAAATAGCCATTAACATTTTTAGACTTAACAAATTACAAAACCAAAGTGCAACCTATCAAATTCTGTGGAACTTAGTCTGAAATAATAGCTCCTGTCTTGTTGATCTGACAGAAACATGAAAGTTTATTTTACATAAGAGAGAAGGTGACTTAATAAAATTGTTAAGAATTTTAAATAAATTACACAAGTCCAGATGGCACAGTATAAAATACTCTAGAACATACACATTGCTGAAAGGTCAAAGACATCTTAAAATAAAGCCTAATAGTTTTATTGCCCTATTCGTGATATTATCTATGTGTTTGGCAAAAGTAAATTTGGACTTCAATAGCACTTCCAAGTCTTCAACAGTATCAACTCTTTTCAAGACGCTTTCGTTCAGTGTATAAATAATGTATTTTTTAAACAACGGAATCTTAATTTCTAGAAATAGGGATATATCCAATAATATCAACACAGGGGTAGGAATGATTTGGTTATGACACTTCACCAAATTTCTCTATTTCATAAGGGTCCTCTAGTCGGATGTATGAAATTATATATATTACCATTAAAAATAAAATGTATTCAAAGCATAAAAGTAAACCAAAAAATTCTTATTGAAAGAGAATTCTGTTCCCCAGATGATTATCTTAACTTTAGATTACGTCCTGCTTATGTGTAGAGCCTAGTATGAATGAACTGTTCATTTAAATCACTCAAGAAATAGAGAAGATCAAAATACCTTAGGGTTTCCGAGGGGTATTCCAACATCGAAGACACAAGTGTTTAAAATGTTGTAAACATTAACAAAATAGGTTGCCTTTTTTGAAAATTCTGACCCAAATAAATTTGTCCCAGGCCAAGTCTAGGGTAAGCACGGCTCTGTAGGAGAGTAATAGTTATCTTTTTAAAAATGATAAGTATATGGATCTCTTTTCTAAAAGTTATCTTTGTAAGAAGAAAATATTTTGAAAAAGAAAAATGCATCATTATTAAAATATCTAATTATTGGGACATGAATTACCTCAGCAGTTCTATATTTATTCTCAGATGGACCATGGAACCATTCCTCACTGCTATGTCTGTCTACTCATAATTTTATATGCAAAGCTGATTTTCATTTTTTATTGTTGCCTGAGATTCATACGCCGATTTGCCAAGATGGAGCCCATTGTGGATGATACATCCATGAATTTACTTGGTTTTCCTAAAAATGCAAACACAACTATATATCATAATCATGTTATCAACCAAATACAAATGTTTTTGTCGAGGTTTTTCTTTTAACTAACAGTTAGTGTGCACTATACATTAAAAAACCGATATATTGTAGAAAATCCGAAGAGGAACATTTAAGAAAATAGATGTATATGCAAAAAAAGATTCTAGGTGGCTTACCAATATGAAATTTGTACATTACAATATACTTTCTGCTGTCCTAATATTGATAGTCCCTTTAAATTGCTGAATCTAACTTTCTAGTAATCTCGTTCTTGAAAATACATTTAAATGGGCGAAAAACTGAGAATTCAGGACATATCGGGAACACAGTAAAAGCTTGCATATTATTTCTTCACCTTTCACAACCGAACCAACTAACAATTTACATTACATTTTTCATCATGTTAGTAAAACTTATTTTATTGTATCCTAACACTGATACGGTCGCAGTAGAATTAATACGTAGCTATTTGCTATTTTTATAAACTATGTAATTCTTTGAGAACATTTAAAACTTATTATTCAGGAATATTAATAACACGTTACCAAGCATAAATAAAAAACAATATTTCTAATATTGTCGGAAATATGTACTTCATTTGAACAATAATGCACTTTGGCAACAGTGACAGAAGTTTCTTACGTCAATGGCGTGCATGTTTATGTATTTCGACGTTTAAGGCCAACGACGAATTCCATGCATTCCAATGTGTCGGGATTTCGACTGTTCGCGCCAGTGACGGTTATGTGTAATGTAGGTTTGGGCAAGTGAAGTTTAGGGCCAAATACATCGAACCACTGCACCCCGCTTTTATTTAGGGGAGGTATTTTGTCTTTTAAAGATGAGAAAAAACTGGCAATAGTGTTTACTGATTTGTAGCAGACGAAAATATGGTTACCAAGTTGTTTTAGAGATCTTCCCATAATAGTGGAGATCTTGCCTAGAAATGGTATGGAAACGAAGCGTTTCTTGGCGAATAAATTTTATATAAGAGTTATGACAAAGATTTTGTATTTGTTTCTTTTTAGATATATTGTTGACTATGTGTGTTGGAAAACCATTCTTTGCAGCCATTTGGTAGATTATGTTTTTTTCCAAAATGAAATTCTCTTTTTTGGGGAATTGAGAAAAGCCGATAAAACATACTGTTGAGTGCAGCTAGTTTATGTGATATATGATGACATGAATCCCAGGGTATCATGTGTTCTGTTTGTGTGGACTTTCTATATATTTTAAAATTGATATTTTGTTTTTGTTGCTGTTCTACCTCCATGGTGAATTTGATGTTAGGGTGGAGTCCATTGAGGTATTCTAAAAAGGAATTTAGCTCGGACGTGTTTCCGCACCATCCAACCAATGTATCGTCCACGTACCTAAACCAAAAGCCTACCTTCTTGACAAGAGGGTGACTGGAGTTGAATAATTGGTTTTCTAGGAAATTCATAAAGACTTCTGCAACTAGGGGTGATAGTGAAGATCCCATCGTGAGATCATCCACTTGTTTGTATAGTTTGTTGTTGAATTTACAGAAGTCTGAATCCACACATTTCTTTAAGAGGAGAGAGAGACAAGAAGTTTGCTCTTTTGTCAGATTAGGAGAGTTTTTTAACAAATGTTCGACAATGTTGAGGCTTTGAAGTCTAGAAATACTTGGAAAGAGATTAACTACATCAAATGAAACTAGAATATAGTTGGAAGGCAGTGTTAACTGTTTTAATCTATTGACAAGATATACTGAATTTTTGATGCTATGTTTAAAGTCTACATGCAACACGGTTTTCAGCACATTATTCAACCAATTCGCAAGGAAATAGGCTGGTGAATTGATAAACGAGACAACAGGGCGAATGGGGTGGTTTGTCTTGTGAATTTTGATCATTCCATAAAGGAAAGGGGTAAGTGGGTTCATAGGGATAGTTGGTTTGCCTTGGTTAAAAGATTTTATAATTAGTTCATTTTCTGTTAAAAGTGTTTTTAAATTACTGTTAAAGGATACACTTTATTTAAAGTAATAAAGCTATCATGATTCAAAAAACTCTCTACTTTATCGATATAGTCCTGTTTGTTTAAGATAACTAGACAGTTTCCCTTATCTGCCTTACTTATCTTTGTCCAGAGTGCAAGAAGAAAGGTTCAGTAATCTTGGATGGAACTTAAAATATTCTGGAATTTGATTTGATAGTGGCTTCAATTTGTGTCTTCTTAAACCGTTTAATTTCTTCTTTAGTTTAATGAAGTGTTCTTTTTCTTTTTCTACTTTGGTGCAACCCGATTTTCAATTATTTTGGTTTAACTGTAACAAGTTTTGCATTATATTATCATATTATCTTAGACTTATATGGCAAGTAATGTTGCTGTTAAACTAAAATAATTAATAAACGCTTTGTGCTAATATAATCAAATCATAAATTTTTGAAATCAGTAGAGAATGGCCCTTCATAAAAGTAAACAATATATAGAGTATTCCCTTAAAAAACACGTATTTCTTTGTTAATAATAACCCTGTAGGTGGGTGTCATAATATAATGACTCACCACGTACATACAAGTATCTCAAAAAGCATAAAGATTAGCAGCCAAATTCAATATTCCTCTTTTAACTAAAAGATCTCTTCTAATATTTAGTGATTGGAAACGCCGTGTCTGGTTTCCGTTCGCGAGTCGAGGATTACCGCAAGAAAAAACATAGTTTCGGCGAGCATTGATGTCCCCGGATCGAATCAAGACGTCCTATTTAAATGAGTTACCTATTATAAATATCAATTTTCTTAATTTAAATACCCCAATTTCTGATTGTTTAGAGTCCTACGACCTTTCTCAGATTCTAAGTGAACCCACTAGAATAACGAAGTCCACTAGCACATTAATTGACCCAATGTTAATTGAATGCTGCGGTACTATTCCGACAGATAATATATCAGATCACAATCTTGTATACGTTAATCTGAATTTTAAGTTACATAAACCCCCACCCAAAGTAATAAGATACCGCTGTTTTAAAAACTTTAATTACAATAATTTTTGCTTAGACTTATATAATTTAAATTGGAATGTTATTCTCAGAGAACGCAATATAGATGATAAAATTAGATTATTTAATGAAATGTTACTAAAACTATTTGAAAAACATGCTCCCTTTAAAGAAGCTAGAATCACTAAACCTAAAGCACCGTGGCTAACGGAAGAAATAAAGCAAATGAAAAAACATATGTCTAAAGCCTTGCTGCGCTATAAAAAAACACCCTACTGAAGGAAATAAAAATACGTATAAAAATTTGCGTAATCAAACAGTGTCATTAGTTAAGCGAGCTAAAAAACATTATCTTGAAACTATTTGTGCTGAAAATAACTCATATAAAACTTTAAGAGATCTCAATATCCGTACTTATAAAAATTATAATCTGCTACACCATTTATCAAATCCTGAAGATATCAATAATTATTTTGGGTCTCTTTTGCAAGACATATCTGATAAAGGTAAGGATAAAATCGACTTCTACAAAAATAATTTTTATAATAACAATTGTCAATTTAATTTTAGTCTATCTACTCTTGATTATATAAATTCGAGTATTCAGTCCATAAAAACAAATTGCTGCGGAACTAATAATATTTCAATTAATATGATTAAATTATGCAGTCCTTTCATTGATATTTACGTTCTACACATTATTAACCCTTGCATTGAATATAAATATTTTCCAGATGCATGGAAAGTTGCCATTGGAAAGCCACTGGTGAAATGTAATAACCCTAAAATTCTTTCTGACCTTAGAATTATTAGCATACTTCCAGTACTCTCTAAAATACTGGAAAAGATTTTGCATGATCAAATGTTTTTGTTTCTTACAGAAAATAATATTATTCCGGATAATCAGTGCGGATTCCGAAAAAACTTTAGCACTGCGACCGCCTTGGCGTCGGTGACGGATGATGTGATCGGAGCCTATGACAAGGGTCACGCAAGTTTACTAGTGCTTTTGGACTTTTCAAAAGCATTTGACACGCTCGACCATAAACTCCTTTGTTCTAAATTTCATTACTATGGATTTTCGGACGAATTAGTCAACCTTATATCGTCATTTCTGCGCAATCGCTCTCAGAATGTGGTTGTGGATAATGTTTATTCAAATACGATGAATATTCTTTCTGGGGTACCACAAGGCTCCATATTATATCCGTTATTGTTTATTCTATATACGTCAGACATTATAACCTCACCTAAATTTTGTCAGGCGATTGCGTACGCTGATGATACTCAACTTTATTGTAGCTTTGAAGTTTCAAATTCTGCAGAAGCCGTAGACCATATTAATTCCGATTTAGAAATTATAAGATCCCTGTCTGAAATACATAACCTCAATCTAAACTCTGAAAAATCTAAACTTCTGTGTATCTCAAATAAAGTGAATAGACAAATTTTAAAAAATAGCGCTAAGATTTTGTTGGGAGGCGTTACTATCTCTTACGTCGGCTAAGACTTTGGGTGTAGTTTTGGACGAAGACCTTCGATTTAAACAACACTTAAAAAATATTAAAAAAAAGCCTTTGGTTCTTTAAAATTTATTTTCAATAATCGTCATTTTCTCAACTGTAATTAAAAAAAAATCCTTTGTGATAGTCTCGTTCTTTCTCATTACTCCTATTGCGATTTTATCTATATGCCATGTCTTGTGGAAGAAGAGGATGAGAGGAATAGGATACAAAAAATGCAAAATTCCTGCTGTAGGCTAATTTATGGAGTAAGAAAGTCTAATCGCATATCCCATAAAATAAAGGAATGTAATTAGCTTAATATGCGTGACAGGTGTACTCACCATCTTGGTAATTTCGTACGTAAACTCTTTACGTCACCAAATACATCAAACATTTTAAATAAAAAATTCATTCCTCGTCATAGAACCGCAATGTTTCAAAGAAGTTTCAGTTATAACGCTGTTAAACTATACAATTCGACACCAAGTGCCACCAAACATCACTCACAAAAGGCCTTTGTATGGCCCTAAAAGAATGAGGGACCGGTAAGGTGGTTAGATACGGAAAACCTAGGCTAGCACAGCTCGGGAGTGGTCGTGCGATCACACTACGATGTTCAAATTTATAGGGCGCCAGTAACCATTTATATATAACCTATTTCCGTTTAAGCATAAGTACCAGGTTACAAGATACTAAAATTTACCGAAGTCAAGGTAGCGAAATGAAAATAAATAAAAATATTTGAATTAACTGATTTTAATAACAAAAAAAAATATATTTCAGGCGTTGATCAATTATAGTAACAATTTTCCTTCATGAAATTAATTTCATTTAACCATTAGCAAATTTAAAGTTAATAAAATATATATATTCATCACTATGAAAACTTAAACATTCCAAGGAGGTTGGTACCTTTCGTGATCACGATTGGCTAACAAGAAATTCAATTAGGTTAGGTTAGGTACTAGGTCAAATATATAACAAAAATTATATGCCAGTACGGCCCTGAGTATTTATTGACATAGACAGGCATTCCCTGTAATAAAACCAAAAATAATTTTAACTAATTTTTAAAAAAATATATTCAAGTACGGTTCTGGCCCAGAAGCTAATAGTTATAAAACATTTAAATCCAATTAATAGTTGAAAAATATTTAAATTCAATTAATAGTTATAAAATATTTAAAGTTAATTAATAGTTATAAAATATTTAAAATCAATTAATAGTTATAAAATATTTCAATTTAATTAATCATTATAAAATATTTAAATTAAATTAATAGTTATAAAATACGTAAATCCAATTAATAGTTATAAAATATTTAAAGTTAATTAATAGTCATAAAATATTTAAATTCAATCAATCATAATAAAATGAAATGGTTCTACGCCAAAAGTTATTTATGCCTTAATAGGATGAACCGCGATTCAATTCAAAATATAAAAAAATAACAGGGCATAAAGTCCTTCTATCCGAAAACTACAATCAGGAAAAGTTTTATAGAACCAAAAAAAAAACAATAAAATTCAAGCCAAAATGATAACCCTATTATAGTGCTTACAATACCAGGATACAATCGATAATTCCAAAACGGCAGTATGCATCTCATAAAATTTTGCAGAGATTCCGATTACAATCAACAATAACACTAACACTTAATGTTCCCTTTTTTTATACTTAGGCAAACGAACACAATTTTTACTTGAATGTCTGGGTACGTTACAGACAGAGCTCCGACATCAAAAACAAAATTTGGACCAACAGCAGTGTATCCCGGTTCCAACTAAATATGTCGGTGGCTAGGCTCAGAGAATCTGATATCTGAAGTCCCGAAGATGGTCAAACCCAGGGGAAATTAAAACCACAACACTGTTCCTTAGTGTGGTTACTTAGAGGACTCAAAACTCTTTGGTTGGCAATGTGGAACTTGAGGAAATTGTGGAAAACCAGGTAGAAGATGTATCTGTTATGATGACCTCACGTGAAACAGCTTGGAGAAACCCTCAAAACGGGCAATGTTACCCAACTAACTAATCAGCACTAAAACGGCAAACAAATCGGCAAAGCTGACTAATTATACAACCACCTCGGTTAATCAATCCCTTAAAACAAGGAGTGTACTAAATACACCATCAAAAATTACACCGGTTGGCGCGGCACTCCCGCTCGTTAACACAGAGGCAAAAAAAAATGGCTGCCCTCGAGAACTCTTCCAAACGATCAAGGGTCAAATGACAGATGATGTCCCCACTAACACCCAAGTGTTCAAGTGGCGCGAAAATTCAATCCTTTTTCAGCTGCACTATAAGTTATGAAAAGTACCGGAAACGAAAGCAAGGAATCGGAAAAACCAAAATTTCAAATCCATAATTACTAATTATTAACCCTGAAAACACAATAATTAATTAAATATTCAAATTATACCAGCGGATAAGGTACCTACCATACCGACCCAGTACTAAAATCATACGTTCCTGCCACGAACAACCAAGAATCGGGCGTCATCTGACTAGTACCGGCTTCACTGAGAAAACCCGAATTTAGTAGCAAGGGAACGCTGAAAGCGGCATGATCGCAAGACCCTGCCAAAATCTATATTTGGCGTGTTCATCGTAAACAATAAATGTTTTGCTTTGACTGAAGCAGTAAGGCTGGTTTTTAGTTTATAACTAAGTCTTAAATAAAGCAATTAATATAGAAAAATAAATAAATATTCTACTTATAAATTAGAACCGTTACACAAGCGAGTTTAAATTATTTAACATGAACAAATTTAAATTTAAATTTCGTTCTTATTTGCTAAATACGCAATGACTAAAGACTTGTAAATAATAATGTGCGTTGCCGTCTGGGCTATCGGATCGCGTAGGGGGCAACTGTTGAGATATAATATAACTATTTCGTATAATATCACTATTTCGTTTGTAGGATTATAAGTTTATTATTAGGGTCATCCATCTATTATGTTAAACTACCGGCTTCAAAAACTGTGAAAGGCCAATCATGGCGAGTTGTTGGTTGAGTAGGAGTAGCCTATTTAGGCTAGACTTCGCCATTCTCTTCATGATTTGCTTTTTTTGTGAATATATCTTTTTCATATTTTGTATATTTATTTTCTTAATAAAAGTCTTTATTATTATTATTATTATTATTATTGCGTAAGCTATAATGGACCTTTGGTAAAAGTTTAAACGAATTGCTCATTAGTGGTATGATAGTGCAATTGGTTAGAGCAATTGACTAGAGATCCAGAGCGGGTTCAATCCCCACTCGTACCATAACTTTTACTGTTGCTCAAATATTTCTAGAAAAATACTTCACAGTTTGAAAAAAGTGATAAAATATTTCTATTAAGATAAAGGTTTCTTACACAAAATTGTCTTTTCAGGATGAGGTGAATCTGGGAGAACTAATGGTCTGTCTATGCTTCTTGCCAAAAGCTGGAAGACTAACCATTACCATAATAAAAGGAAGAAATTTCAAAGCAATGGATATAACTGGAAAATCAGGTAAAGCTAATTCCGAATAAAACAATTGAATAGCTTAGATGAAAAAGGGCCCATTTTTTAAAAATCAAATTTTTCAAGAGAGACAAAAAACTGTTTTTTGTAGTAGAAAAATTGAAACTTAATAAATCTGAATAACACACATAATAGTGATATGTTTTTCAAATGTAATTCCATAAAAACGATTTAAAAAAATATGTATTCACAGGAAAAAACAGACTTAGAAATATAAAAAATTGGGCCCTTTTTCTTCCAGTTCGTAATGTAGCAGTTGCTATAGAGGAAAAAGAAGATAATAACTAACAAATTCGGAAAGAAACCATTTTTATTTGACAAAATAACGTTCAAAACTACTGTTTAATACATAATAATAAAATATTCTTCAAATATTCTTAAAAAACTAACAATCCTCCAGTTCATTCTCGTGTGCACATGTAGCGCCAGTCAAGGATTCATAAAATGCGATGGCCTTTTCATGTTTCAAAAACTTGCAAAGTTTCTTAATATTTTGCGACTTTGGAGCATTAATAGATAAATCACCAGTGTAAGCTAGCTTTTCGGGTATAGGGACAAATCCAACACCAGGTTTCAAAAGGCGGAAAACATCAGGATTTACATTATTTAACGAAAAGCTGCCAAACATTAAATCTTTTGATTCAGATTTAAACTCAAAAAACTTATACTTTGTTATTTGGAACTTCAACTTATTTGTGGTAAAAGTTTTTTTAAAAAACGGTTCTGATAATCCGTTTACAAAGTCTTTCACCATATTTCTTTTAAGCTCGACAACGGTAAACTTGCTACTTATGATACTGTTCCAGTCTGAAGGCGATTCGACTATTTCTCTTTTTCTTTGCATTTTCTCTATTATAGCAAAATGCCTGTCACATGGTAAGAAACTGTGGCCTCGTTGTGGAAAAAAATGTTGGATGTTTTCAAACTTACCATTTAGTACCAACGCCTGCCAAAACTTCAGCATATTTTGATTATGATTTTGTCCTCTGCAACCATCAGTAAATACATACAGTTTTTTTACGGTGCTAGGCAAGAATGCGTTTATGTAATGACTAAGTACAGAGATTACTTCATTACAACCCCGCTTTGCAGTATTTTCTGTCCAAGTATACATAATACTTTTTGATTTTTTTCCAGAGTAAATGGACATACAGTACATCCAAAGCTGTCTTTTATAGAATACGTCAGAAGTAGACATATGTGGGCAGGGTATGTTCTGCTTGAAGTCAAAACAGAGAACTTCGGTATCCTCATTTTCTTTAGAATCTAAAAGACATTTTTTCATCTTAGTATAGAAAAGCTTTGCCTTCATTTTATGCAGTTGGAGATCAGTTTGCAAACTTCTTTTTAATGCCCCATTTTTTTCCCCACAAATTTTGGCTTCCATTTCGGAACAAGTTGTACAAACATCTGAACGAGGGCGACCAAATGTGTAGTTGTAGTTATCACGGAAATACTGCAGATAAAAAGAATATTTCACTTCACATTTTAATTTTTGTAGGTTGCGTTCATTTTGTTTAGCATCTTGAAGAACTTCTGGGTAATGTTTTTCCAAAAACATTTCGTACATTTTTAAAACACTGAGTTCCGAAGACAGATACCTTCTTCGCTCACCGCTCGGTCCATAGTGTACAATATAATATGGAAAACTTTGTATATGTGCATCAACATTTTGAACAATGGTACCGGATAGTTTATTTTTTCTGTTTTTATGCACCCCACGACTATCAGTGGGTATCGCAGCTACAGTCTTCGACGCACTAATATTTCGCATCCTTTTGGACCCAATTCCATGCAAACTGGCAAATCCTTCACGGCAAACAGGCAGCACTTTCTCACCGACATGCACTTTATAGCAGAAATTGAACTTTCTTTTAAACACACCCCTTCTTTTCTGATTTACTGGCGAAAATGTAATAAGGGCTTGTAGGTAGACATTTTGAGCTACGTGGTCCCCAATTTCATTGAAGTTTTGCAATATACGAGTCATTTCTTCTGCAGAAAATGATAATAAGCATTTTCGTTTACATCTAAAAAGGTCATGAGCTTTATACCTAACATATTTAATAAAATTTATTATGCCTTACCTGCATTTTTCGCCTGTTCTTCTAGCGGCTTTTTCTCCTTTTTTAGAAGTATACCCTAATCCTCTCGCTTTTAACTTTTTATTTTTTACACTTTTCCACTTGTCTATATTCCTTTTTCTCTTTAATTTTATTATACTTGCCTCCTCGTTCTCTGAATTATTATCCATTATTACATGAAAACATAAAAACACTGACACTGACACTTTGGCTTTAAGGTTATGTTTACAAAATTTCCTGTATATTAACTTGTCGAAAGAAAGGCCCAAATGCAGCAAATGGGCCGTTGTTTTACTAAGCGAAAGAAACACAGCTGATTTTACTACGCTTTCAATACGTTTAGTGGGCCTTTTTTTTACTGGTCATATGCGGATTTCGATAAAGATTCGGAATTGGGAAAATTCCGGATTTGGACAAACTGCACGGATGGGCCCTTTTTCATCTAGGCTATTCAATTATGAAAAAATTAAACCGACAACAGTCGATTTAAAACGTGGGACTGACGACGTGAAGAAATCTTCCTGGACATTTTTCGTCAGAAAATGTCTAAAGGGTTAAAAGAAACATAAAAGTAGCTTGCGCAAATATATCTGTATTCTTACTATCCATTGTATAAGTGAAAAAAAAACTAATGAAGGCCAATATCTCTAATTCTGATTTTCCTATATTTTTAAAACTATCAAAATTGAATTCGAACCATTTACGGTCAATTTAAAATTGGGTCTAAAACCACTGGAGAAGGTGTCATCTATAATCTTTTTTGTCACAGACAGCGCCAAAATATAAGAGAGCCGGGGGGCAGTCGCACCCTCTAGTCTCCCTCTTTGGCTACGTCACTGGTACAAGGATGTACTGAAAATAAATTCCGAATTATTTTTAAGATTCTTCAAATTTGAACGTGTGTAGGTCGTATATTATTGTCATGTAAATGTTCTCTGTTTAGATCCTTACGTGAAAGTGTATCTCATTTGGAAAGGACGAAAAATGAAGAAAAAGAAAACAACCGTGCGGCATAATACGCTATTCCCAGTGTTCAACGAGGCGCTCGTCTTCGACGTTCCGGAGGAAAACATCGGAGAGGTTTCTCTGCTAGTTAAAATCATCGATTACGACAGGTGAGAGGCGGGTAGCGCAATCACGTAACTCCAATTTATCTAATTTATTTCTGTAATGTTTTATAAATTTGTATTGTGTTTCATAAATTGACTAGTTAAGTAAAATAGGGTAATTAGAGACGCTTTCGCTGGTTCTTAGTTGTGTTTGTCTGAATTTGCAAATTGCTTTAATTTGCTAGTAAAAGTCTAGGGCCGATCTATATATATATATATATATATATATATACATATATATATAAAAATATATATATATATATATATATATATATATATATATATATATATAATATATATATATATATATATATATATATATATATATATATACATATATATATAAAAATATATATATATATATATATATATATATATATATATATATATATAACATTTTAAAAACTTTTTATGCCTACTTGACTTTTTTAGCCATGACTGGACGCAAATTAATCTAGGACCTGAAATGATAATACAATCGCTAAGTTTTAGTGATTAGTCTGACAGCTAGGAACAAGAGAAGTTGATAAAATCCAATTTTTAAATCTAATTATTTTTTTCAAATTTCGACCCTTTTTAGACAAGCACTTTTTGAAAAGGGGATTTTTTTGCGAATCTAACGGTACTAACTTGTTTGCGATTCGATTAAAAATAAGCTCAAAAATTAAATATTATTATTCTAATCTGAACACACTTAAAAATTAAATATTGTTGTAATTTAAACTAAAAAAGACAAGACAAAGAATTCTGCCCCTAATTTGAAAAGAAAATTATAAAATTGACCATAAAACTTGTTTGCACACATGACATGTCACTCTTCATTATCATTCAAGGCACAAGAATCTATTCTTTAAGAGTGTTGTAAGCCTAGAGAGTGTATGATAGTAGACGTCAATATCATTACAAGTACTGATGAAGATATTAATAGCCTGATATAATGGCGTTTTCATGAGAAAATTGGTTGATAGGGTCGGCAAATGGAAAACTGAGAATACTCTAGTGGACCTAACAAGAACGTGAAAGTGGATTTGATGCAGCAACATCGGGCAGTCGACATAGTACCTACATAGCTTTGTGAGAAATGTATAGATGGTAGCATCTATGGCTCGTTAATAACGGAAGCTGAAACTGCTTGGTAAGCAGAATCTCATCGATGCCTTTAGGAGGACACACTTTATCCCGCCTAAACTGGACACTCTAATTGGTTGATATATTTATTATAAATTGGATTCCATATAATTGAGCCATATTCAAGTATCGAGAGCACATAGCTGGAATATAAAGTCTTAAGTGTTGAGATGTTCTCGAAGCCAGAGGAATTGCGAATTATAAAACCCAGCGTCCTTAGGGCTGAGTTGCAAATACCATTAATGTGGTGGACAAAAGAAAGCTTAGGATCAAAAATAATTCCTAGGTCCTTAAAAGTGTCACAAGGCCCAATATTGGTATTATCTATATTATATTAAAAGTCGATACTGTAGATTTTATTTATGTATGTCATCACGAAGCACTTTTCCGCATTTAAGGGCAGCTTGTTCATCACACACCAGCGTTGAATAGATTTTATATCATGCCGCAGGGAAAAACAATCATTTAAATAATATATGACTCGGAAAAGCTTCAAATCGTCGGCAAATAGCAGAACATGACTGCCGATGTTATCGCTGATATCGTTAATAAAAAGTAGGAAAAAACCACTTGTGGCCGTAAATTTTGATGATTTATGTCCACGAATTTCAACATATTGCGAACGGTTGCATAAGTACGACTCAAAAAAAGAAACAAGATCACTGCTGAACCCCAATTTGTCCAGTTTTTGTAAAAGTATAGAATGGTCAACCCTGTCAAAAGCTTTAGAAAAGTCATTGTAAACCACATCCACTTGCATGCGGTTTTCCAGGGCATTATCGGCACAATGAGTGAAACATGCCAAATTGTACTACGCTTACTAACAAAGCTATGTTGATTCAGAGATATCAAACCTCTAACCTGTGTAAAAATACAATAATATATTGACATTTCGAAGACCTTAGGAAATATCGGAAGCAAAGAGACAGGTCTGTAGTTTGATATTACATTGACGTCCCCTTTTTTAAATACAGGAATGATTTTAGCTTTCTTCGATACATCCGGAAATGCGTTTAATTTCAGACACAAATTGAAGAGATAAGAGGTGCCAGCAATGCATGAGCACAATCATTTACCAAGAAACTGGGAATGTTGTCAGGGCCACAAGTAGGTTTGTCTTTTAATTTCTTCAGAGCAGCAAGTATACCCCGCTCCGAGAGGTGATCCAGAGTGATATTCAAGTTTGAGGAACAAATATCGTTAAAAGGAATACGATCGGTTCGCCATATACACCGCCAAAAGGCATTTGCGACTTCATCGGAATCGGAAAATTGAAGTTCTTCAAGCTTCAGAGTCTCAGGTATAGCAGTGGATGATTTTTTTGCTCTAATATACGACAAAAGGTGATTGAATCACTTTTGATATAGTTCTCCACTTTAGATATGTAGTTTTTATATGCCTCTTCGGTCAATCTCTTAATTTTTCTCCGTAGCTCATTAAACTGCTCACGATGATATACTGACTGTGACTTTTTGAGTTTTTTAAATTATATATATATATATATATATATATATATATATATATATATATGTGTATATATATATATATATTAATTATATGAATGATATGATTTTCGTGTTGGGAGAATCGGATAGAAACGCCTTTTTGGCAAGTAGGATTTACGCGCAACGAAGACATCTAAGGAGAAGGAGCATGGCAAACTTATTAGACAGGTTTGTACAAACGGGAAATGTAAACTACACAAAACCAGTTAGAGATAGGCCAGCTCGAACGGAAGAAAATAAATTATCTATGTTAATAGCTGTAACGGAAAATCCTTCGGTTAGTCAAAAAGCAGTCGGCGATGCGAAAAAACTGTTCAGCGAATTTTAAAGGGCAATAAGTTTTATGCATATCATATTCAGTTGCATCAAGAACTCTCTCTGGTAGCTTTTGAGAAACGTGTTGACTTTTGTAATTGGGCACAAGCTAAAACTAGCATAGGTTTTGATTTTTTTGATAAAGTTTTATTCTCTGATGAGGCCACATTTCACAAGAGTGGATATGTAAATCGTCATAACTATTATTACTACGCCGACCATAATCCAAGAGTTTTTAGGCAGCTGGATTTACAGCACAGGTGGTCAGTTAATGTGTATGAGGGGAATTGTTGGTGGACAGGTTATTGGTCCTCATTTTTTGAAAATTTGACTGGAGCCATGTACCTTAACTTTCTTCAAAACCACTTCTGTACGAAAATTTACCACTTAATCTAATAAATACAATGTGGCTGCAACAAGATGGTGCTCCAGCACATTTTTCATTAACAGTTAGGGATCATTTAAATAATACTTTTCCGAATCGGTGAATTGGAAGAGGGGGGACAAGTGTATGGCCGCCCCGATCGCCTGATTTAACAAAATTATATTTTTTTCTATGGGGCTACGTTAACGAAATTGTTTCCAATGAACCTCCAACAACGCCGTTGAATTAAAGACATATCGAACATATGTTTTAAAGTGCAGGACACGAAAGAAAACCGGGCCACTTCACCTATAAAGTGCGCCAGCTAAGCGGTATGAAAAATTAATCGAGGATTTAGTAAATATCGCACTGGTCCACTTGTAATTTGGATGTGCCTAGAGCCTCCATGCACTTACCGCTAGAAGGTTCTAGCTATTTCCAGTGGCGCCTATATATTTCGAGCATTGGTTTTAATTTCTATATAAATGCGTTGCGTTGAATTTAAATTATTATTTCGAAGTAACGATGGCGAGCAAAAGAGGAAAAACAATTTGAAGCGGTGCACGTGAAGTTATTGCGAGCGTTATATAGACCTGTTCTAGAGAAGCTAAAAATAATAGTTTGACTATTCCAATTCAAAATCGAACAGAACGCGCTGCATTTTACACTTGTGTTTCGGAAAGTAGTGTAAGAAAGATTCAAAGAGAATATAATGATCGCTCATGTTCTACTTCACCTTTAAAATCTCCTGGTAGAAAAAGGCCCCGATTATCATATAAAGATAAAATTGACGATGGTAATTCGACGAACAATAGAGGATTTTTATATAAACTTGAAGAAGATTCCGACCTGCAAACGCCTACTTCGTATTGTAAAGAACAAAATAGATTTTCCGTACGGGTATAAAACCTTAAATCGGCTTTTACGATCAAATGGTTTTGTTTGGCGCAAGTGCCAAAATAAACAAAAATTGCTTATTGAAAGACCAAATATTTTTCACTAGCGGGTGAAATATCTATCAACTGTAAGGCAATATAGGCAAGAAGGACGCAATATTGTGTATCTAGACGAAACCTGGGTAGATAATGATATGACAGTGAACAAATGCTGGCAAAGTGAAAGTATTACAGATGTTGTTTAGGGAATCCGCTCTAGTAGTCGCTTTATTATAGTTCATGCTGGTTCAGAAGCCGGATTTGTTCCGGGTGCTGCTTTAGTTTTTCGCTCGGCGCTAACAACTGGAAACTATCATGGACAGATGAATAGAGATAATTTTGAAAAGTGGTTGCTCAGGAAGCTTCTACCTAACATTCCTCCCAAATCAGTCGTGGTAATGGATAATGCGTTTTATCATTCTCACGTAGAAGATAAAGTGCCAACTAAATACTCTACAAAAGCTCATATGATATCGTGGCTTAAATCGAACAATCTTATATGTGATCCAACATGGAGAGAATATTAATTATATGACGTAATATCAGCCAACAAGCCTAGAAAAAAATATAAAATTGACGATCTTTTACGTAACTTCGGTCATACACCTTTAAGGCTGCCTCCGCACCGGTGAACTTTCAATTAAAGATTTAAATAAAATAACATTAGAAGTGATTGACTCAATATCGGCTGAAAATTGGAAATCGTATGTTAAACATGTTTGTTCTATTGAAGATAAATACTGGAAAGTAGATGGCAAAATTGAAACGGTTATTGATGATTTAGTTATCACACTATGATCTTCAAGTAGTGACAACGAAACCTCATCATTTTCAGAGGTAGACAACGATTTAGAAGGAATCGAACCATTAGAATCACAGCCGTCAACCTCAAAAGTGGCTTAGTTTTTTTCCATATATTTTGTAAAATTGTTCATAAAGTAGCTGTCAATAAATTGCTTCAAAATAATTAATTTCCTGTTCAATACCGGGTGTCAAAAAATATCTAATATTGTAATTAATATTTGAAAAACTACAGAACTCATATTTTTCCAAAATTAACACATCAATGTAGTTATAGCAGGGGAGCCAGCACCGATTCCAGTGAACAAGATTTATCAAAATTTTAACTTATGCAGTTCAACTTTGGGCTATTCGGGTATGCCAAAAGTGACCGTTTGTCTCCGTCTGTCATATTACTTTGTACAGGAGGCGTCATTGTGAAGTACTATACAGGGCGTTTCCTAATAGTGTGCTAATGTTAAAGAAGGGTGATTCTTGGACCTTTTTAAAGAAAAAGTTTAATATGAACAAAAAAATTTTAACTTTGGAGATACAGGATTTTAAAAAAATGCTATTATAGATAAATAACTTTGTAAATTTTGATACACGTCTTTTATGCATAAAAGGGCATTTTTTATTAACAATCAATTTTTGAAATTTCTACCAGAGGCGTGCATATGTAATTAACCTGGGTAAATCCGTATGCGCCTTAATGCATAGAAGACGTGTCAATTAAATTTCATGCAGTTATCTACAGGAGCATCAGAATTGGGATGAAAAAAATGTTTTCTTTTTAAACTTTACCATCCTCTATCTCAAAAGTTAAGACTTTTAGGACATAAAAACACCCCCTTTAACATCAGCACGCAATTAGGAAATGCCCTGTATAGTACTTCGCAATGACGGCCCCTGTATATAGTAATATGACAAATGGAGACAGACGGCCACTTTTGGCATACCCGAGTAGCCCAAAGTCGAACTGCATAAATTAAAATTTTGATAAATCTCGTTCACTGGATCTGATGCTGGCTGCCCTTGTAAAATCTGGACTTGTAAATCCCGTATCACTATACTGGATGGTCCAATAATAGTGGCCGTAGGCAGTAGCCCGAGAACCGTTAATGACAGAACTCAAGAAAAAATATATTTATAGGTAAATCGATCAAGAAAAATCAAAATTAAATCATTTTGAAGTTCGCCGTTTTTGCAACACAAAAGAGATATAGAAGTGGGGTACACAAAAGAAAGAAAACAGACAAATATAGATAAAGGTTCATTAAGCATAGTTACATTTTTAATTATCTGAAGCGCGTATAGTCAAAAAGGAGAGCCATATTATTTAAAGAACGACGGGACACCACTGGTTTAAAGAGATTTCTTGGCCGGTTTTCTTTCGTGTCCCGCACATTAATTAAAATATTTATTTAAGCAATTCTTAGATACTTGTTTATAATATTAGGAAATAGAGCCGTTATACCTTAACTCTTGTCAGTAATCAAAATTTTAAGAAGTAAACATAATTACGAAAAGTGTTAGGATTCTAGATTGCAAACATTATATATTTTTGCTGTTTTACATATACCTTTTCCGGCCAAGAATTTTTGACAAAGATGTGTAAAAGCGCCTTTTTATCTATATATATATATATATATATATATATATATATATATATATATATATATATATATATATATATATATATATATATATATATATATATATATATATATATATATATATAGGGTGTCCACGAACAACCCCTACAAAATGGAAGGAGTGATTCTAGATAAAAAACATGAAGAAATATTTATATTAACCTAGGTCCGGAAATGCTTCGTTACGGAGATACAGGGTGTTGAAATATAAATTTTATTTTATTTTTAAAAAATATCTGTTGCAAATAATAAAATTTTCTCACTAAATTGGGAATTTGGGGTATTTTTTGGGTGAGGAATCATAATTTGGTATTAGATTTCTGGTGACACTTAGAGGACGCTACGTACGCTACTATTATTTATGTAAATTTGCCCTAACTTTTTTGGCGAGGCACTCCTGAGTTTTTTAGGAATAAATATTATTCTTGAACCTTTTCTAAGCAAAAAAGTTATACTTACTCAACAACCCTAGAGGTAAGCGTTCTCGAGCAATTTACAAGTTTATTCGTCGATACAAAGAAAATAAATGTTTTAATAATAATAATCTAAGGTGTATTTATTTCAAGACAATACAAAATTAAACGTAAGTATGAATTATTCTAAACTATAATTAATGCTCCACTCCAGGTACAAGAATAATATTTATTCGTAAAAAAAACCCATGCAGAAGTGCATCGCCAAAAAAATTTACAATTATATATATATATATATATATATATATATATATATATATATATATATATATATATATATGTGGGACGTAGTCTATTCCTTATATTTCTGACACAGTCTCTGATAGATTTTCTTGAAAATAACGTAATATATTAAGATCCCTTTCTTCATTTCTTTGTTTCGTTCTTTTTTTACTTCTTAGAGATTCGGTTTCTTGCAATAACTTCTTGGTATGAATTAATAGTTGATACAGTATTCTCTGATCATTCTGAATATTTTCTCTGAACCGTTCTTGTATTCTTGTGGCGTTATTATTATTCTTGAAATAGATCTCTACCATTTTGAACTTTTCAACAATTGAATGACCCATTTTTTAGGTATTAGGACAAAATAAAAATGAACATCAATGTCCTGACAATAATATAGATAGGCAACTTAATATACAAAATCGCTCCCTGTAGCGTTTGTAGTAGAGATGGGACATGTAACTCATTTTAATGATTCACTTCACTGACTGTGGCTCACTTCACTGAGTCTGGCTCACTTTACTGAGTCAGCCCACTGAGTCGGCTCAATTGAGCTACGAAACGAAGGAGCGAAATACAATTAACGTATTTTGACAAGGCTCCTAACTCTTGAATTGACTCCCGGACTACGGTTCTGCCACCATGGCGGCTCCTAGTTGTAAAGGACAGGAATTGGTCAAATTTAGTGTTTTAATTTTTAATGTTAAACATATAGTCTAACTATGCAGAATTCCTGTTGGAGAATTATCAAATAAATTAGACTCTTATTTATTTCGTTTAAGATAGGGTATTAAAACCTATAGATATTGGTATAATTAATATTAAAAATGACTTCACGATATTGCCGAAAAAAAAGTCATCATATGTTCTTTTCCATAATGTTAGAATAAATAATATTTAAGTTTATTGCATGTTTCAACCTACATTATGTTCTTAAATAGTAAATTGCCTTATTTTATATGCATATTTACCAATAGGGAGTCCCAACCATATCTAAATTTGTATTTATTTAACATCTGAGGAGCCGAAATAAAAAGATAAAACTAAAGAGTTAAGACCGCTAAGTCGCTCGAGAATGTAACAAACAGCACATATTGCAATGCAATTCGACTCTTTCGGCGGTCGATGACTCTCCAGCTCTTCATCGTCGCAAGTCATTCCCGCTCCGTTACGCTGTAAGTGAGTCAGAATCGAAAAAGATCTGTACTGCGGAGCTGCATCGAAAAAGATCTGTACCGCGGAGCTGCTTCAGTGAGTCACTTAACTGAGCTGATTCTTTGAGCCAGCTCACTCCTGAGTTACACATCTCTAGTTTGTAGTCTTCAGAGCTGTTTTCTCGCGCTGAAATTGGTTGAATCAGGTTCAAACAATTTCAAAATAGTACATTCTTTGAATTCGTTGAAATAACATTGAAATTGGTTTAAAATATTTTGAAACACAATATCTAGGATTACCCTTAAGGTTTATTTGGTTTTTATGGCTTTTCATTCATTATGATTGTTTAAAATATTATGTAATAATGGGAATTGTGTGTAATCATGGCCAGTGCGCAAAACAACAAACGTGGTCCATATTTAGAAGAGAAAGTTTCTAATGGCGGCATGGTATGTCTATCGCCAGCAAAAGTTTTCTTAAGAATTTTTGGGAAAGCTCTCGACCCATACGGAATAACTGAAAAAATCGTATTCAATATACTACGGTAATCATTCTTCAAAATTGACTTGCTGTCGCAGGTGTTCTAAAGGATCAAGACGAATAGTAAACATAATTAGTTATCTTTTGGACAGCCTTTTCAACAAAAGGTCTGGTAAAGAGCAAAAGAAGCTGATACATTAAACAAAAACTTTAAAAATAGAACTATAAAAAAAACTTATCATCAAAACTCAAAACAATTGTTTTAGCTAGCTTAGCTTCGCAAGAAAACAGCTTAGGATTTTTTTAAGAAATAATACAGGTTGTTCCAAACTGGGGCTCGTAGTATGTATGTATGTATGTTTTTTTTAAGACTTAGTAGGTCGATAAGTTATAATGTTGTAAAATGTGTACATACAACAACAATCGGACTTGTACGTTCGAGAAAACGGAAAATTTGTATAATATTAGTGCGGGTATGTTAGAGAATATGTTTCCAAGCTATGCTCATGATTAGGCTTAGGATAATTATGCATTTAAAAATCTGAAAATATGCATGCAAATATGCTCCGAAACAAGGGAAAATATGCACTTAAAAATGCATTTATTATCGGATCTAAAAAAACATAAGTAAAGCAAAAGTACAGCAATTAAAATATTATATTATTTACACTTCAAGGTATCCTTAAGACGTTATTTTTACCAGTAATTATTACATTAATACAATTATGTAATAAAAGTATTTTTTTAAATAAAATTTTAATATATAGCTAACTAAACAAACTAACTAAAGAATAAACCTGTTAAAATGATGTAATTTTATAACCAAGTTATCAAATTCAAATTTTCTTCTATTATCTGACAATAGAACTTTATACTCAGAAAATATTCGTTCAACATCACAAGATATAAATGGAACATATTGAAACAAATTCAAATCACTGTTTATTAAAAATTGTTCATTATCTGGATTCAATGTCTCTTTATTTTCCAAAACTGCACTAATATTTTTCAAATTTTTGTAACCAATATTTTTTTGTAAAACCTTAGCTAATTTTTGAGAAATTAGTTTATTTTTAGTGTTAGTTATAGTTTCACTCACTTTTTCTATCATTTCTACGCTTTTTGACAAAGAAAATCCTTTCATCTCTAATTTTTTTATAATACCAGACGAGCAAGAAAAATTGTTTTTAATGTAAATTAAATCCTCACGTACATCTTCTTAGCGCAAAATGTTTTGTGCTTCTTGTATACAATGTAAGTATTCCGCATTAAATTAGTTGACTATGTTTTTTATTGCCTCGAAATATTCTGCATAATAAATGGCAGCGTTTATCTAAGTTCCCCATCTAGTTACAATTGGTGATGGGGGCAGGGGGATGTTTCCTGCAGTTTTCCTAAATTTTTCTACCCGAGTCGGAGCTTTTAGGAATACTTTCTTCACAGAGGAAAAATGACTTCAGGGCAGGATTACTTAATTTATTCAGTAGAATATCCACACTAATAAACGCCTTGCACAAATCCTCATTGAACTTTGATCGATTGGGTCCCGGTCCTGGTGAAAATGCTGTGGTGATTGAAACTTGTCTCTGTGCACACTTTTTACTTTTTTGAATCTGATCCTTTGTAGTTCCTGTGTGTTGTATCATTTGGATTTTTTTGTTCGCAGTAACAGGAACATCACAATGTTTACAAAACAGCACAAAACCGTCAGTCGTAAAATCAGGAAAATCTTTTTGATTTAATACCACACTTAATGAACGCTTTTCTTTCGGCATATTGGACAATGTTCACGCCTCAATGTGTAAACTAAACTGAATTGAAAAATTATTTCTAACATTCTTAAAACGTGCGTATTTATGATGGTAAATCCATAGTTTTTAAAGCACAGATGTTTTATTGAGACCTACAACAATTTTAGGAAAAGATGGGTAAAACCCTTGGCCTGCCAGCAACTAGACATTTTTTATTATTTCATTATTATGGATTATATTTGAAATATATGAAATTTGTCTGTATACGTTAAAATATAAGCGTACGAAAAAGCAGATTTTGCAACTTTTGTTTGGTTATTTTTTTCTAATTTCAAAAACAACCGAAATATTTCTATTTAAAGTGTTATCTGCATTATTCAATATTAAATGCCCACAAAGTATACCATTTTTCTCATAAATGTTTTCCATTATTATTATTATTATTATATTATTATAAGGTGTAGGCGTATAATACTGTTATTTAGTGGAATACTAATAAGTACATTTATTCAGGATTGGCCAGAACGAAATCATGGGTTGCTTTACCATCGGCCCATCCGATCCAGGAAAGGGGCGCGACCATTGGCTGGAAATGTTGGAAAACCCCGAAAACCTATTGCTCAATGGTACCCCTTCTAGAGACCGTACCCATCGACCTCCACGAACAGAAGGAGGCACCCATGCTACTGAAGTGTTTGAAGAGCAGGTAAACTCTTTTTTCATGAAAAATGATTCTGACTGGTCTAGAATTAAAAATCCTAGCATTGTAGTAAGAAATCGGACTTTAGATATGTATGTGTTTAATGCAGATTTGGTTTTGGGGACATTACCAGTTTCTTTCTACCTATCCCACACTTGACTTTTGGGCATAATTTAAAATACATTCAATACGTAGTTTTTACATTGACACATGCCGCCATTTTGTTATGTCATAAAATCAATTGAACAAGACTTTTCATGTTTGAAATCTTTTCTCCAATAAACACTTTTCACGTTTAAGCTTTTTTTCTCAAAAAAGTTATAGGTTCGTGTAACTGTATCAAATTCATTTGTTTTCTCATTAAATTTTATTTAAATTTCTCAAATAAAAAAGTTTTGATGCTAGAAGATAAAAGTTTCTTTAAATTTAAAGTTCTTTTAAAATATAATGTTTCCATGTATACAGGGTGTCACAATTGTGTTGGGACGACATCAACTATAAAATTTTAAATGGGACACCCTCTGCGTTTTTATCCATTATTTGATTCATTGTCAAGGTAAACATAAGTCACCAATTTGAACTATAGTCGATTTCTGCGTAGCTTCCGAGATGATTAGGGTTATGTGTGATTTTCTGAGAACTGGAGCTCTTCTTCAAATCACTATCCGGTTACATCAAACGTGGAATAAAAAATAGCAAAAATCTAAAATTGGGCGTTTGGGTGGCAATCTCCAGTTTATAAAGCATCAATGCATATACGGAATACAAAATTTTTGTCCACACCTATACAAGATGGACATACTACGAAATCAATGTTGCACCTTTTTAAAGTGAAAAAAGTCTATTTTATAAATAGAACAGTCACTATGTTTTTTATTTATGCAAATGATCATAAAATACCTACTTTTTCATATACATAAACATATAAATATATACAGGGTGTCTATTAAGTACTTGTACAAACTTTAAGGGGTGATTCTTTGACTAATTTTTAAGATTAAAAGTTCATATGAACATGGGTCTGAGACGGCTTTGTTTCTGAGATACAGGGCGTCCAAAAAACAATTTTATTTGGTTTTTTGCTTATATTTTTATTAAGAAACAAAATTTGGGATTCTGGGTATATTGATGACGAGAAATTCAAATATTAGCTTAGTTTTTTATTAGTTTATTATTTTATTTAATGTCAGAGGGCGTGCCACATACAGTATGTTAAATCTGCGTAGAAATATTTTAAATTGAATCATTTTCGAGATTTTGAAAAATAAGCGAAAAAAAATCTTTTCAAAAAATCATGTGCTGTGTTACTCTATCACATTAACATATCACAATTACCAAATTAGTGAACATTGGATAAAAATAATAAAATCGTAGAAATGAGCTGCATCTTTCCCTGCAGCCGCAGTACATAAGAAAATAGTATAGGTAAATCCATAGCAGACCTTGGAAACAATTGAGAGGTTTCCATGGTAGCAGAATCAGTGATGGCAGTTGATTTAGAATAAACAATAGTTTTTTATCATTTGGCATTATAGGTAATAATTTATCGTGTGTTTTGTCCAAAATGTACCAATATACCAACGCAGAAATGCCGACATTCATTTCGCTTCTATGGAATGGCTCGCGGTAATGCACAACCTGCAAGACGAATGGATCAGGCGCGATTTCAACGAGTGGTGCCACACGTCCAAACTTTTAT
>JAUTXW010002435.1:0-44542 GCA_030620095.1 Kuschelorhynchus macadamiae | reverse complement strand
TGTTTCTTGTATAACATACTATCATCGTAGCAGCCAATACCAGTAACAAGCTTTGTTATCAAAATTGCACCAGCTAATCTCTATTTGCAAACAACAATATTTCGATTTTAACTTTTTATTTATTAGTAACTAAACAAATAATTAAGGAAGTAACAATTAATTAACGGTAGAAAACGTGAAAACTATTAAAACAATTAAACGTGATAAAACCAGTGGATAAAGTTTGGGATATTATAAAATGTTAAACTCTCAAATGCTCGAACGTATTTCCATTTTGTTCGATACACAGTTGTAAACGTCACGAGTAATTTTGGAAAACACATTTCTAATCCTGGTTTTCATATCTTCGATGGTAGTCGGTGGAATTACATAAACTTGTTCTTTGATATATCCCCAATTGGAAAAAATCACATTGAGTAAGATCAGGTAACCTTACCGGACAGTTTATACGACCTCATCTTCCTATCCATTTGTTTGGATAAGTTTGATCCAAATAACTGCGAACAATGAATTTACCCTGTTTTCAAAATCATCCCCATGGAGTTCTTGATTCAGACAGAGGTGATAAGAGTGATACTTATGTTTCCTAATAATTCGGGATACTGTGCTCTGCGAAATATTCAGATCATCTGCTACTGAAGAGGTACTTGCATTTGGATATACACTATACTCACAATAACATTGGTTTCATGTTCCTCACTCATTATGAACTGTTTTTTCTTTCTTGTTATGTAGCAAACATTACCGGTTGTTCTGAAACGATGCAATACTTTGCGAAATACCTGACGGCTTGATTGTCTGCTATCAGAAAAATTCATTTGATACCGACGTTTTGCTGATTTAATTTGGCTACGACATTCTTCAATAATTAAAATTGTATCAGTTAGGTCGTTTAAGGAAAACTGTTGCTTACTATTCATCTTTAATTATGAATGTAGGAAATAAACAACTCTTGAAACCAGATAACTTCGATACATGAGAGCGACAGTCTAATAGGGACGAGATAACCTTCGGAAGAAATGTTCAAGTTTGAGATACAAAGCAATTTATTTTTAGCAAGAATCTACCTTTTCGAAATCGGATGAAAAACCTACCATGCTCGATGTTACATGAGCGAAGATTAATGTATTTTCGGACTAGTTGAACCATATCTATCTCTTGAATATTTCCAGATGTTACATAGAATTCCCTGGCTATTTTTGTTTTCGTTGTCGGTGAAAAAAATGAACACATCGCCCTTCATTCTTGACATTTTCCAACAACAAATTTGTTAACTCCTCTCGCTTGCAAGCTCCTGCAAGCCCAATAACCAATGCTACTTTCATAAATAAGTATTTTTTGTCATCCGCTTCTAGAAGGAATGTTGTAATATTGGTTTTAGTTAATAACCTTGACTTTTTTGATTGATATCCCTGAGATTTTCTTTTGAGGAGAGCGACTAAATTTCTAAATTTGCTGATCAATATTGAGTTTAATAGATATAATTGTTCTTATCATAGAATAAAACGGCCAGAGACATGAAGGCCTATAGTTAGTAGATAGCTCCCCGAAGTATACTATAAGAACCTTTTCATTTCCACAGTTCTGCACATTCTTCTCTCTGGCCCATTTTTGGAACCTATTGAAAATATACTCATATTTTGACCTGGATTTTGCTGGAATGCTTCTTTCTGAATCGCTCATTTCGACTAAAGAAATTAAAACTGTCAATAAGATGTTACTTAAATTGACAGTTCACTGAAAAAACAAATATAATAAAAATATAATAGTAGGGTACAGAGCATTATGTGTGTTTAAAAAAAAAAACATTTTTATTAATATAAACTATATTATGTGTACGTAATATTATCGTTTAAACGAATATAGCTTTGTCATTT
This sequence comes from Kuschelorhynchus macadamiae, assembly GCA_030620095.1. Taxonomy (NCBI): domain Eukaryota; kingdom Metazoa; phylum Arthropoda; class Insecta; order Coleoptera; family Curculionidae; genus Kuschelorhynchus; species Kuschelorhynchus macadamiae. The sequence continues at coordinate 42,665 of JAUTXW010002435.1, read as the reverse complement.
TCGTCGACAGTCTGACTAATGGTGTTTTGTCTGCAAAATGGATTATCTTTCTATTAATAGATGAATGATTTTAAAATAATGAATTACTTATCATATTCAGTTAAGCCCGCAATAGAGCAATACATTAGAAAGCTAAATGTTTTGTTTCTAGCCTCTATATTTTATAAATAAGTGACGTTTTCTTGATTAAATATTAGGAGCGAGACCTTACAAAATTGGGCGACGAATCTATATAGTTTTAACGATGTGGATATTTACCTATATATTTTTGGTGGCATTATATTAAGGGTTATTTCAATTTTTAAATATTGATATAAATAGACCAACTTCTAATAATAATCCTACAATAACACCCAGCACCATAAAACCAAAATTTCAAAAGTAATGAGATAAATGAAACAACAATCAAACCGACGAAACTCCTTCTAAACAGGTTTTTTTGACGCAAATATATTATATAAGTACACAGACAAATTTAATATAGACAAAAATGTTTCCAACCGACTGGACCCCTTAAATACAAAATCAGTAGGAACCATTAAACAAATACAAATTCTAAATAACGAATATCATCGGATTTCTTTGAGAGTCCTAGAATAGTTACGCTAAGAAGTGTGGGTATGCACAGTAAAATTTTGCCATCATATTTACCTTTTTTTTTGTTTCCAGATGTACCTTTGCGATACGTTAGAGATAAATTTTTGAGTGAGTAGTAGCAAAACTCGTTGATAATAAAAATTTCATACTTATTATTAAAAAAACCGCTTTTGCTCAAAGCTTATAATAAAAATAAATACTAAGTGGGGATAACACATCTGTGGATAGAGGGTTTAAATTAAAACAAGGGAGAGCTATTAGCGAAACCGCAAAAATAATCGCTTTATTAATTAAAAACATAGATTATTATTGTAAAATCTAAAAACTGGTGCGAATTATATGATCTGAAATATTTGCATTTATTTGTAGAATACTTGGACATTGGACATTATGCAAAAACTGGCTGCAACTAAATAAAATAAAAATATTTAATATTCTCCTCTCCTGCATATCGTTATACTAGGCATTTATTACATTTTCGGGACATTTTTTGTTGTGTCATAGGATCATCATTTTTCAAAAGGAACACGCTGGCGCTGCAGCTGTGACAAAACATTTATAATATCATTCCTGATGTTATGGCGAACATTATTATTATCTCTCTTAAAACATAGCTTTGCAGCACTCTATTGTTATGGACCATGCCCATGTAACTTTAGCCCGTCACACTTTCGTATTTTTAGTATATTAAAACACACCCTACCAGCTAAGTAGGTGTAACATTTTTAAACTAAAAATACAGGGATAATTACACCCCCCCCCCCAGACACCCAATACCTAATATTGAAAATGATTTTGCCTCTAATATTTTTAACAATAAATTACACTGGCCGACAAAACTCATTATTTTCACAACGCCAGGCCAGTTCATTATTTTTACAATGGAAATACCCTCCCAACAATAAAAAAAAATATGCCGAAAGCCCTAATACGTACCATTTTTTAATAGCCTAATTAAAACCTTTTATATTGGCAGGTAAACAATTTTATTGTGGGGCGGCTAAAATGGGTCCATTTTACAACGGAAAAATTACCTAGACTGGGTTGTTTACAACATTAGACCTAAAATAATCCTTACACATTACGCTTCTGTTGAGTTTGGAATTGAGTGGTTCTCTGTGTATCGATAAGCAAGTGTATGTGAAGAGAGAATGTCGAGTCAAACGCGTCGGGGTTGCAAAATTTCTCCTGACAAATTTTGTTATATTTGTGGGGAATTTATGGTGAAATTACAAGCCAGGCTATTTTCCGAAAATGTAAAAAAAGCCTACTTTAAATATTTTGGTGTGTTAATCGGGGATCAAGATAAGCGGTGGGCTCCCCATATGTGCTGTGTTAGTTGTAGTGTATCATTTTTGCAGTGGATGAAGGGAAAGAGAAAAAGTATGCCTTTTGCAATTCCAATGGTATGGCGAGAACCCACCAATCATTTTGACGATTGCCATTTTTGCCTGACAAAGACTGAAAGTTATTCCAAAAAGGGAAAGCACAATATAAAATATCCAAATTTGCAATCTGCCATACGACCTGTTCCTCATAATGCAAATTTGCCAGTGCCGATTGCGCCTTTAAATTGGCAAGCTATTGATTTGAGAGATAATGCATCATCAGGCAACTCAGAAGAACAGTACTACAGGTCCCAGTTCCGGCAAGCCATATTTGATTGTTCAAAGTGAATTAAACGATTTAGTACGTGATTTGGGGTTATCCAAGCAACAGTCAGAACTTCTGGGTTCCTGTCTTAAGGAATGGAACCCGTTGGCCAAAGAAACAAAAATTACGAATTTCAGAAAAAGAAATGCTGTGTTTTCTGAATTCTACAGTACGGAAAATTCGCTTTGCGCGTGTACTGATATAGACAGTTTTATGTAGGAACTTGATATTGAACATTCTTCCCGTGAGTGGAGCTTATTCATAGACTCATCTAAATATGGCTTAAAAGCTGTGTTATTGCATAATGGAAATTTAAAACCCTCTATACCAGTTGCCCATTCAATTCGCAATAAAAGAAAATTATGAAAATATGCGCACGATTTTGGATAAAATGGTATAAATGACAGATATGTGGGGACTTCAAAGTTATAGCGATTTTAGTGGGACTTCAGGGGGGATTTACAAAATATTGCTGTTTTCTTTGTTTATGAGACAGTCGTGCAATAAATCACCATTATGTAACAAAAATTTGGTCAGAAAGAAGCGAATTTTAACTGGGATCTCAAAATGTTAAATTTAAACCTCTTGTTGATCCCAAAAATGTCCTTTTGCCTCCTCTTCACATTAAACTTGGGCTGATGAAAAACTTTGTGAAGGCTTTGAATAAAGATGGTGATGGATTTAAATACCTAAGACAAGCCTTTCCCTAGTTAGGTGATGCCAAATTAAAAGAAGGCATTGTTATTGGGCCACAAATCAGAAAATTGCTGGACGATGTCAATTTTACGGAAAAGCTTACCAGGCAGGAACTCATTTGTTAATGTAGTAAGAGGATTTTTAGACAACAATACGGATGTAAATTATGAACAATTAGTTAATGAACTCTTAGATGCCTATAAAGCGCTTGGTGCCAGAATGTCATTAAAAATTCACTTCCTCCATTCCCATCTGTCATTTTTTCCTAAAAATTTGGAAGCTGTTAGTGACGAGCAGGGTGAAAGATTTCACCAAGATATCAGAACAATGGAAATTCGGTACCAAGGACGATGGGATCCAGCCATGATGGGTGACTACTGTTGGTTTTTGAAGAGAGAAGATCGGACACCTTATAAACGGAAAAAATAAAGTTTAATTAGTGTTTTAAGTTAATATTTTTCTTGTTTGCTTTTCTCTTAGATGTATGGTATGTTTAATAGGCAAAAACTGTAAACATAGTCACCCAGTAAACATCGAAACGTTATTATAACGTATATTTAACGTTTGAATGGTTGAAAAATGGTTTTACGTTATAAAATCGACGGTTATATTTTGGTATACTGAAAACCATTGTTTACGAAACGTTTTAATAACGTTTTAAGCCGAAAAAAAAAGGTTTTGATTAGTTTGAAAACGTTTTATAAACGCAATTTTTCGACGTTTTATTCAAATATATTTTGTGACGTACAAATATGTTCGAAAAAAGACGAAACTCACACTATGTTGTAATTGAAAACGTTTTAAAAACCAAAATTTTCGACGTTTTATACAAATATTTTTGAAACGTAGGAATATGTTCGAAAAAAGACGGAATTCACACTACGTTGTAATTGAAAACGTTTTAAAAACCTAATTTTTTCGACGTTTTATGCAACTAATTTTGTAACGTAGAATTATTTTTGAAAAAAGACGGATTTCAAACTATGTTGTGATTTCAACTTTTTATAACATTTCTTAAACGTCCAGATAGCCTTAAATTTAACCACGCCAAATCACATGACCCTTGTGCTCAATTTTAATTGGCTTATATTCCAGACAAGCGGGAATTCACACTATGTTGTGATTTCAACTTTTTATAACGTTTCTTAAACGTCTAGATAGCCTTACAATTATCCACGCCGAATCACGTGACATTTTAGTTCGGTTTTCGTTGGCTAAATCAGCCGGCCTAGGATGCCGCGCGCCGTTTCGCCTTTGCGGGAAAGGTGTGTACCACCACCAGTTGTTATTATTGTTTGCCGGAACTGTGGTGCGTTCGTGCTCTGTAAAATTATCTCATATTTAGTGGCCCAAACAGTGATTTCTGTATCAAATAGTTGTTGTAAAGGTAAGATTAATTTATACTATCCTTTTTTGATGAAAATATTGATCAAACTACAATAAGTGTGTAGGTATTTAACAAAATAATGCATGGCCTTGTCTAGCTCCATTCAGCTTCTGTATTTTGTTTTAGATAAATCTTTTTATTTTAGTTCGTTTATTAGGTATTGAGTATCAAATATAATACATAGAGTTGAGAAGTACACAAAGAAACTGAATTACCAAATATATAGGTATATGATAAAGAATAACTCCTTAAGACTTTTTTATAGGCGAACGTTTTTAAAACGTTTTTTTTAACGTTAACTTGACGCTTGTAAAAAAGCTCAGTGTATAAGAAATATTAGAAACATTTGGCAATGGATCGAGTGACACAAAAATTACACTATTATATATACAGGGTGTTAGTAAATAAGTTCGACAAACTCCAAGGGGTAATTCTGCATGAGAAAATAATGACAGTTTGCTCTATAAACTCTGTCCCAAAAATGCTTCGTTTCAGAGATACTGCAGGGTTTTAAGTTTTATTTTTTTTTTGTTATTTTTGTCCACTGGTTACAGAGTTTTTTTTTTTATTTTGCGTGCAATTTTGGGCATTCTAATATGAGATAGAAAAAAACTTTAAATACAAAAATTTTAGGGTTTTCGACCCATTACTCGCGGTATAATATGTATCAAATTTGAAAGAATTCTCTCTATAAATATACCCAGTGGACAAAAATAATCAAATGAAAATTAAAACTTTAACACCCTGTATGTCCGAAACGAAGCATTTTTGGGACAGTTTTATATATATTTATATACAGAATTACCCCTGAATTATTAACATCCTGTATATAGATTTGGGAACAATCTTAAACATATTACCAGTTTAATAATGTAAACAATTTTGAAATCTTTAATAATAATAATATAAAAGATACCAATTGTGGATACTTAATTTGGATATAGCTATATTCTCTAATTATTTTTTAGAATTGGATTTTACCAGAGGCTTATTTTGGCTTGGGTTGAATAAACATGACTTCAAGGTCAAAATTTAAACCAATTTCAAAACGTCAACTTCAAAGGAATTGTAAAAAGCAATTTGAAAACCTTAAAAAACAGTGCCGGATAAATAATAATACCAATAATAACAATGAAATTGGTACTAATGATAGATCGGAAAATACTATTACCATTACCAATAAAGAGGTTACTTTGGAAGCAACTAATAGGGATTACTGTCACAATATTACATCCACGAATTTGGCGAATGATTCAAACAGCGATTTGACTCCAAAGCTTACGCGATAGCAGTAATACTAACATTTGTATCTCCAATAGCAGTAGTGATATTTCCCTTAGTAGTGATGAAGAAAACCAAGAAATAGTAATTAACGAACAATTAAAAAATTGGGCACTTCATTTTAATATTACTTCAAATGCAGTTAATTCATTGATCAAAATTATTTCCCCTTTTTGTATAGGCGTACCCAAAGATTACCGATCATTATTAAAAACTCCAAAAAACATACCTAACGTTCTAAAACTGTTAAATGGAGAAATGTTTTATTGTGGTATTTTAGAAAATATAATTGAAAAATTGCAATCTGGACTTAAAAAGAATATTACTACGATAAAAATTCAAATTAACATAGATGGTTTGCCCATTTTTAAAAGTTCTAACGAAGAATTGTATCCAATATTAGGATTGTGTAGTGATTTTATCGATGACAGTCCATTTGTAGTTGGCGTTTTTTATGGATATGGTAAACCAGATCCTTTGGAGGTTTATCTACAAAATTTTATTATTGAATTTAAAGAACTTGAAACTAAAGAAATCAATTTTAATAATACTCATTTCATTATTGAAATACAGTGCTTTTTATGCGATGCTCCAATTAGGGCCTATCTAAAATGTGTCATTGCACACACAAGTAAGTATGCATGTAAGAAGTGTCAGATCATTGGTACGTACAAAAACCACCGTGTTAATTTTGCTGACAATCCAATATGTGTTTATCCATCATACAATGATAAAGATTATGAAGATTTGTTAAAAAAAGAAAATCTACATTTTAAAAAACGATCTCCTTTATCTGAAGTTTGTCCTAATCTAATTTCAAAATTCCCTTTAGATCCAATGCATTTGATTTTTCTGGGTGTTACTCGAAGAATTTTACTCCATTATTATATTGAAGGAAAACAACCTCATAGATTGTCGGCTACAAATGTAGGAATAATAAATTCCCAAATTGAACTACTTATACCACACATTACTTCAGACTTTGTTCGAAAAATTAGATCTTTAAAATTTATTGCAAAATGGAAAGCTGTGGAATATCGCAGTTTTCTTTTATATTATGGAGTAATACTCTTCAAAAACGCGCTTTCTGATATTCAATACCAACATTTTCTTTTACTTCACTGTGCTGTTTTTATATTATCTGATAATCAACTAATATCAAAATATATTGATTTAGCAAAGTCCTTTCTTTCTAAATTTGTTTCGATTTCTTCTGTAGTCCTGGATGAAAATTTTGTTGTTTATAATGTACATTCTCTTCTTCATGTTGTTAGTGATGTTCAAATGTATGGATCAATTAATTCTTACACCTGCTTTCCCTTCGAAAATTTTTTGGGGTTAATGAAAAGGCGGATACGTTTAAGGAAGCATGTTTTACAACAGGTTTATAATCGCCTATATGAGCAATGTTCCTCCACAAACGAAAATAATTACAGTTCTAACCACTTAAAAAATCAACAATATTTATTGAAATATAAATATGATCACATTTATGAGTTTGATAAAGTTGCTTTTTTTAGAAGTAAAAGAATAATTTTAAAATATTAAAATCAAATAAAATTTGTTTAATCCAAACAATTAATTTTTCAAATGACGATCTGTTTTTTGAAGGTATTTCCTTCACATATCGTTATGATCTATATGAGCAACCTATAAAATCTTCAAAATTAAATATTTTTTTCTGTAAAGGTCTCGGGGAAGAAAGTGCGGAAAAATTTTATTTAGATGATGTCGTTGCAAAAGGACTTTTATTACCATTTAAAGAAGGATTTGCATTTTTTCCATTAAACCACACTAAACAAAACCTAAGTCCACAAATTTAATTTTAATTTTTCATAATGCCCATAACATGTTGATAAAAACCATGCAATAATTTTTAATTACAAACAAGCATATTTAAAGTTTACTACATTATTTATTTTTATAAGGTTTATCGGTAATTTTTGGATAGTTTAAGTTAGATTTGTTATTTTCTATAGCTCTTTTGTGTTTAGCATTAAGTAATACAATAATAATGTGTAAATATATATAATAATACTATATATATATATATATACTATATATAATTTTTTGTTATTGTTTTTATTCATAATATGTATTCTAGTTCAAGAAAGCTGATGAAAAATGTATGCAGTTGTTGAATTTTCTTCACCTGGACTATCTAACGAAGTGGCTGTCGTTCCACTGTCATGGGTTTTAAAAAACGAATCAAGGTGTTACTGGCCTTCAAAGACAAATACTACGGAGATCGAGGAAATTATTGCTCAGTCAAATCCGCCAAATAAGTATTGGCCAAACTACAAAGTTTCCAAGATTCATTTCAAAACAGGTTGGTATTATTATTTATTTTACTATATTGAGTAATGATATTGTATTTTGACATTTGGACATGTTGCTAGTTAGCGATGAATCGTCAGCAGCGGCATCAAATGCTAGTTCAAATAAGAGTTTAAAATTGAAGTCACATTTGCAATTACCATCAGACAATGAAGCGGACTGTAGCAGCGACGAAAATAAAGGACCTCTACGAAAGAAATTCAAACAAACTGCAAATTATGCACATAATTCTGATATTCAACATGTTACTGCTGACCAAAGTAAGTCACTCATGCTAATAAACTTAAATCAGAATAATGTTGCTCATTTTTTACAGGTGTCGATATGTTAAATGAGGCTGACGATATTCCCATCATAATTATTCCAGGCGAAAATATGAATACTGCTCCGATCACTGTTGAAACACGTTCGTTTTCTACTTCGGCATCAACTTTAACAAATTCTACCGTTCTCAGTAGCACCGAGAGCGATCCACAAATCAGAAGTAATGAAGGTATATAATCTTTAAGCAACGTACTAAGTATAAAATTATTACACAAACGTCAGCGTCACGTATATTGTTTTTATCCCTTATAAATACACTGTTAGTACCACATACATATGTACATGTAATAAGATTTAATTTACTTTTCGTATTTCAAGATACAGTATTAAAAGCTTTGGCAAGCTTGAAATCCACCAATGAGCAAATACTATTAACTTTAAATGAAGTTTTGCGATATAATAAGAAGTTGGCTTTGGAAAAATTAGTGGCCCCGGAAAATTTGCCAACGTTCCCTTTAAATACATTACAAGAATTTGAGGAATGCGAGAAATTAGTGAAAGACGATCCCATTGTCTACCAATACATGGTAAGCATAAAAGTGTCTGTAATTATTTAAATTTTTTATTTACAATAATTCATACATATTTTCAGATTAGACGATTGGCTGCATTGGGCGGCTCTGGGGTAGATGGCACTACAAGAAAAATAATGAAGTTTTTAATAAAAGATGAACTGGGAATCTCTTTTAATTGGAAAGGCCGCCACAATAAGACACCTTTTGAAAGTACTGGGCTTATGAATATTATATATGGTAAGTTTTTTTTTTTGGTATCCATGCCTTTCTATACAGGGTGGCAACTATTTAATTAACCCAATATGGCCAGTCTTAGCACAACACTGATAATTTGAAACTGGAATATTCCTGACAAAATTAAAATATTTTAACTTTAAAACCACTTTACACTAAAAGTTGTAAAACTAAATCGTATTTTTTTTAGAAGCTGCAAAATTAAATTTTCCTTCGGGGGAAAAAAACGACGAGACTATCGCAATAACAGTTAAACAGTGGCTGAAATATTCAAAAGCAAGGAAGCAATTGCAAGCTAAAAATAATAATTAGAATTAGAGCTTAACGAAACTACCGTTTTCTTGTAGTAGTTTGTGTTTATATTTTGACATTTTATTTTGATTTTATCAATGTTACCCTCATTAAGTAGTTACCTACGGACTCTTATAATACAGGATGGAAAGCTTTGACTGGAATAAATTCGAAAATAATAAGGCAAAGTTAGAAAAATCGAAAAACCCGTTAACTTACATGTTTTAAAAGATTTTATTTTGCAAAAGGAATGACACCTGTTGAAAGATATGACTTCACAAGCTATAATTTTTAATAACAAAGTGGTCATGTGATAGCTTAATTGAAAGCTCTTTTATTACTTAATTTTCCCCCAAAAATTCCAGAGTTCTATAATTAGCTGTTTTAAAATGGCGGCCAATTAAAACTCAGAATTTTTACAATTTGAAGGGCTGTAAAATCTATACCGATTGACTTAGACCAAAACGGCTTTCACATGCACAGCTTAGTTTTTAATAATCTATCTTATGCAATGATTTTAAAATCAACTTCCGGTTTAACCGGAAGTATTAAAAATGGAAAACGCTTCACTTCCGAGTAAAGCAAAAGCTGACGCCAAAATAATAGTATAAAAACATTATTGAAAACTCTTAAGTCAATCGGTTTGGATTTTACAGTCCCTCAAAATTTGAAAACTGCGATTTTTAACTGGCTGCCATTATGAAACTTCGGGATTAAACTATATAATAATAGGCCTTTCAAATAAGCTATCAAGTGACCCATGTTGCCATTTAAAATTATGAAATGTGACGCCGTAGCTTTGACAGACGTCATTCTTTAAAAAAAATGTTATATGAAAGTTAAAATGTTGCTTGACGAGCTTTTTTTCCAAAAAAAGCTTTGCCTTTTTGTTTTCGAATTTATTCCAGTTAAGCTTTCCACTTAGTATAATAAATAAACTGACTAAAGTTTGTTTCTATATTTTGACATTTTATTTTGATGTTATCAATGTTATCCTTAGTGAGTATAGGTACCTACTAAATAAATATTTATAATAAAATAGACTGAATAATAAAATAGACTGACTGAAGGACATGTTTTTTACTTTAAGTAACAAAAATACCGTTTTGTTTTAGCATTTTTATTTGTTTTAGGATTAAAAGTTTGTTTTTACATTTTGACATTATTTTTATTTTGATGTGATCAATGTTATTCTTAGTGAGTAGGTACCTACTAAATAAATATTTATAATATAATAAATAGACTGACTGAAGGACATGTTTTTTCCTTAACTAACAAAAACACCGTTTTTTTGTAGTATTTTTATTTGTTTTAGGATTAAAAGTTTGTTTTTATATTTTGACATTTTATTTTTATGTATTCAATGTTGTTAGTGGATATGTTTTTTGCCTTAAGGATTAACAAATACAACTACCGTTTTCTTGTAGTAGGTATTTATTTTTATTTATTTTAAGTTTAAAAGACATATATGTTTTTATATTTTAATTATTTTATATTAAATCGTTTATTAATCCCAAAAAACGTACAGTTTTATTTTGATGTTTTCATTAGTGAGTATAGGTTCCTATTAATAAATGTTTGTTTATCCATGTTTAAAGGCAAAGTTTAGATTTTTTTTTTTTTAAATTAATTTACTTAGTATATAATTTATATAATTTTAAATGGTTATGCACCTCTAAAGAGACATATTTTCTAAGGTTTCTATTTTCACGCAAAATCACTGAAAAGGAGAATCGATAATTGAAATTACAAAATTTGGCTTTCTTTGATGACCTTATATCGGATATCATATAGTATGGTTCTCCAGATATTGAGTGCACAAGAAGGAAAAAGTATTTATCCATTTCTCACCAAAATTTATTCTTGATAAAAGTTTCTACCTAAAGAAAAAATAGTTTTGATACTGTCAAAAATTGAGTCTGATATATACACACTACACAGTGTTCATAAAATACGAAAATGTTGTTTTAAAAAGTTAAAAATTTATGGAAAATAAATTTCTGAGACTGTTTTAATTGTGTTGCCTCAGAAATTTAATTTTCATATATTTTTAAAATGTCAAACCAATATTTTTGTGTTTTACCACCTTGTATATTGACCTGATGTTTGACAGCATCAAAAATATTTTCTCTTCAAGCAGAAACTTTTATCCAGAATAAGTTTTTCTGAGAAATCAATAATAAAAAAATTGTGCACCCAAGACCGCGGACTATAAACTATATAAAGTATATAGTTTATACAACGTTTATATAACTACTTATAAAACGTATTTTTAAACTAATATACATACGTTAGAAAGTAAAATAAAATAGAACGTTTAATACACGTTGCTCCAAACCTAATTAGATTGGTTGTTTTAAGCTTTTTAAATAATTATATACATAACGTTTTACTGACGTTAATTTTATACTTAAAATAATCGTTTAGAAAATGGTTACAAACCACGTTAATTTTCGCGACATTTTTGAGTCGATTCGACGTGATTTTTCAACGTAAATCTAAAATGGTTAGTAGTAAAAAAAAAACGTTTTTTTAACGTGTGGTTGTTTACTGGGAAACAGGGTTAAGAATTTTCTGAAATAATTTTTCTATAGATATTAAGTATCGTAACATTCGATATGGTTCTACAACTCTAACCAGAAAACCCTACGTGTTACAACTTTCTATTTATCATTTTCGTACTTGAATAGGTCCATTCTATTAGATTAAGTTATTCTAGTTTGTGTTACAACAAAAAAAATTTTTTTGTCGGCCAGTGTTATTAAACGGAAAATATGATAGATATTATTGTGAAAATTTCATACGCCATTTTGTAAACAATCGGATATTGTTATTTGAACTCGTTACCATAGCAACCAACAAAAATTGTGGCGACCAAATAAAATATGTCTAAAAAATCAAACCATAACTCATTCACAATAAACTATAAAGATCACGTTTTCTTTGGCTGGTGTTTGCTACGCAGCCAACTTAAATTTTATGAAGTTTGCTTGACATACCCTGTACAAGAAAGCCTTTCGAGACATTAGTTACTGTGCTCTTAATTCGAGAATAAATTGCCTATAAGCTAAAAAGTAATGAAAAAATTAAAAATGACTTGCTGTTTTAAGTACTCCATAATTTAAAAGACGTAGTGTATATTTATATATATATATATATATATATATATATATATATATATATATATATATATATATATATATATATATATATATATATATATATATATATATATATATATATATATTATAACATTCTACATGTTTTACAGTTTGCAACATTTTTATATTTCTCCATATTTTTATTTTTAATTAACAGAAATTTCCTTTCATTTTACTAAGTCACTTGTACATTACTTTTAAATATATTTATATATTTTTGGTCGCAGTTATTTTAATAACTCAATTCGAGACGTTTCCTTCCCGTCTTACCATGAAAAATTATGCTGTCCATAGGCAACTTAAAATACATTTCGGTTAAAAACCGGCTCAACAGGGTTCACGCGTTGCAGAAATAGAAAGACACGAGTGCGATTTAGCATTTCAAATTTTGCAGTTATGTAGACAAAGGATCAGTTTAAAGCGGTAAACAGCCATTTTGTGAAAAAAAAATTATATGGGGAAGTATCTGCGTCAAAAAATGATCGAAAATGGACAACTTTGCTACTAATTTTTTCATTCTAAATTCGAATTTTTCATAAAAATTGGCATTTAGCGCCCAACTATACATATTTCCCTATTAAAGGAAGGCTTGCAACTGACCCGTCTATTCAATAATTGACTTCATATCTTGCAGCAAAATTGAATGTGTTTCAGGTATTAACTGGTACGAATTCAACATGACGATACAAAGAACGGAAGCTTTCACGGCTTTTCGTCTTCGATTGCACGAGCCATCTTCATCTTCATCTTCAAAGGCGAAACGTCGGATAGTAATTCCAATTTGACATGGTCTAATCCCAAGAACCATGATTTCTTAATTGACCAAAGCCGTGGAAACTTCCGTTCTATGTTAGTTAACCTCTATGGGGAAGAAACCAAGAAGGATGCCAAAACTTTTGGCGATCTCCGGAACAGCAAGAAGAAGTTACTCTGCCAGTTGGCCTTTCTCCTTAGATGCCGAGATGAAGATGTAGTACCGAAATCGCTACAGGTGAGACATCACATTACTTCTAGAACTGCTAAGAATATTTATAAGCGTGCTAGCAATGCATTAGCTAGAGAAAGGATTAAGACAACACGTCATGATTTAGATACAAATGCCCGAAAACTATTAGAAATTCATCTGAAATTAGTTTCTAGACTAGAAAGAACTACATTTACAACTTTGGACAACATTACCAACGCACAGGCAGACAAAATCCATCAAGAAGTTACACTTAAGCAACAAAAGAAGTTTGAAGCTCTTCTGAACAGAAAAAATCCAGTGAAACTTCCGCACATTTATCAACCTGTCATCGAAGCCGTTATCCGAAGCAGAACTTTCCGTCCTTTCCAAGGGCCAAAACTTCGCAATAGCACCGAGTAGCATTCCCGTAGAAGACATAGTATCTTCTGTTGAAGCAGCAATCAGAAGATTACCAGTGGAATAAGCCGATGAAGTCAGATATGAGACAGCGAAGATCATTAAAAACGGAAGTCGAACCTTTCCGTAGCCGAGAAAATAGCAATGAAGATCTTAAACGAAAACTTCCTGCAGATAAAGGCAACGCCACAGTCGTCATGGACAGAACAGGATATGTGGAAAAGGTTACTCAACTTTTGGACAACAACACTTATAAAGTTATGCAGGCAGACCCCACAAGTAGAATAGAAATATGCATTACCAATTTGATCAACACATCCAGTCTACCACCAGCTGAGAAAAAATCATTAAAACCAAGCAGCTCCAAGATTCCCAGGTTCTACGGTCTTCCGAAGATACACAAGGACAACGTACCACTTCGACCGATCGTCAGTGCAATAGACTCGCCCACATACAAACTAGGTAAATATCTTTCAAATTTTCTTAATCCATTTACTGGAAAAACAGATTATTTTATTAAAAACTCTGCACATTTCGTGGAAAAACTTAAGATATTGTCTTGAGTTAGATCCCGAAGATATTTTGGTCAATTTCGATGTAGAATCACTTTACACAAATGTTCCTGTCAACGACTCAATTTCCATTATATCAGACATACTGGATAATAATAATCTTGATAAGAACTTAATAGACCTAGTGGAAGCTTGTCTTACATCTACTTATTTCATTTTTCAAAAAACTTTTTATGAACAAACTTCAGGGGCAGCTATGGGATCTCCTCTATCACCTGTGGTAGCGAATATCTTTATGGAAGCCTTTGAGGATATTGCTCTAACATCCGCTCCACTAAAACCGAAGCCCTGGTTTAGATATGTAGATGATACTTTTGTTGTTTGGCCTCATGGACAGGATAATCTCCTTATATTTCTGGACCACCTTAATAAGCAGCATCATAATATCAAGTTCACGATGGAAATTGAATCTAATGGAACAATTCCCTTTCTAGATGTATGTGTTCAAATGAAGGAAAATGGTATATTAGGACACTCTGTGTATAGAAAACCGACGCATACAAATAGATACCTAAATGCAAATTCTCATCACTATCCAGCACAAAAGAAATCGGTTATTAACTCACTAGTATTCAGAGCTATTTCGATTTCTGATCAAGATTCTTTAACATCGGAAACATCGAAACTGACCGAAGCTCTCAGAGGGAATGGCTATTGCTCTGAGATATTACGCGTTCAATTAAAAAATATAGTAAACCAACTCCACCAAAAGAGAATGATAAAGAGCCACCATTAGGTAGTGTTGTTCTTCCCTAGATACATGGCACTACAGACAAAATAGGACGATTACTTCGGCGGGCCAACATACGTACAATCTTCAATACACATAAGAAGATTGGACAATACTTGCGATCTCCGAAAGATCTTGTACCTTTCCAAACAGAAAGAGTATATAAAATTCCTTGCACCTGTGGAGGAGTATATGTAGAAGAAACAGGAAGCTCAATATCAACTAGATTTAAGGAACATGAACGATGTATTAAAAAGAAACAAATTGTTCAATCTGCTGTAGCTGAACAGCAGCATAACACTGACCATTTCATAAATGTAAAGGAAACCAAGGTTTTAGCATCGGTTCCAGGTTTTTATAAACGAAAAGTTAGAGAATCTATTGAAATATTTAAACATACAAAAAATTTCAATAGAGACACGGGTTACGGTCTACATCACACGTGGAAGCCGATCTTAACACAGGGTCACGGTTCGGCGAGCACAAGTCGGGTATAAAAGCCCGTCTGAATCTCTTCGAGCTCGTTCAGTGTACAGATCTCGTGGAGTAAAGATCCCTGAAGATGCCTCATGCAATCGAAGGCGAAACGTCGGTTAGTAATTCCAATTTGACACGGTCTAATCTCAAGAACCATGATTTCTTAATGACGATACAAATTCGCAATTTTAAAAAATCATTGTAAAAACTACTTATTCTATTTATCTTAAATCATACCCAAAAATTAATAAAAACGTTTCAAAAAGAGAGTATACTAAACGACTACGTGCGGAAATAAATTGGTTACACTTTACTATTCCCAATGAAGGGAAAGATTCACAACGAAGGAAGTTCCGGTTAAAGGAAATTTACCGATTTTTGACATATGCCTCTCAGGAAAACAGGCCTTGACATGAAAACATCCACTGTTTTGCTCCCTTAATCCCAGAGTGTACTAATCATTGAAAAAGGTACCAGAAAACTTTAAAATTTTATCGACATGCCACTATCTAAGCATGCCAAATTTGAAGTTAATCGACGTCGTAGAAGTGCGTGAAAAATCCACTAGTAAGTTTAAACCAGATACACAACATAGGTACATACATACATACATACAAATAAAAATACCTACCTAACAGCAATTACTTCTTTTTCAAATTTCCGATAAAACTAGGCCTTGTGTTCTCTATAAAATGGCACTAAAAAATCTTTTTTTTGAATAAAAAATTCTAATCACCTTTTTAATTAAAAAAAAAACAAAATTTTGACAAAAATGTTTTTTTTTGTTCTTAATATTTATTATTATAATAAATGTTAACAAAATGCTATTATACTTAAAAGAAATCCAAATCATTATAAAAGCGTATTTTTATTAAAAAAAATGTTAATTATAATTACTATTTTAAATAAATTGAGGTTCTATTTAATGTTTAAATAACTAACAATATTCTTCTTTATTGAAAAAAATGTTTTCATCGAAATTCATTAAACGTGGCTCATTCTATACATGTTTCTATTTAAACATATTCATAATTTCTCTTTTTTATGGCGTCAAGTTGTTGTGAAAATACCGAAAAACAATATAAAGACAAAACAAATATTATAATTTCATTGATTCACTCCTAAAGATGTCATTAATGAAGCTATGCGCGCACATACTTCCGCTCACATTACAGATGGTACCGTTATGAGTTGGTACCAGCAAGGTATCACTTAAGTCTAGTTTCTTGCGCGTGTAAAAGTGCCGATGTCCGTCGACATAGGATATTTCGGTTTAAGTGGGAAAAAAATGAGTGATAAGGACCATGAAGATAAAAAACCAAGTGAGGAAGAAAGCGACAATGAAGGGAATACTATCAGGCAGGTAAGTTGTTATTCTATGCCCGGGAAGTCGTGGTTTTGTTTCATTGTTTACTCTCTTCTATTAGAGATTTATCAGGATGTGATATCGAATACATTTACTAGGTCAGTAAAATTGGAATGTTAAGTTGTCAGTCAAGATAACTTCTAAGCGATGATGAGAAATTGTGAAAAAATAGAAGAAAGATCTTGTTTCATTTGTAAATATTTGAAGATATTTTTTTTGTCTAGAAATCTAGAGTGATTATAGAAATATATCTATTTAATATTCTCTTGGTAAAAGTAATAAAACCACAGTTTTAGTGTGTGGCAATGCAGGATTGAGAGGCAAGCCTACGAAACTCAATTTGAAATAAACAAAATAAAATCGTGGAGGTGGAGTTATGGAAAAAAACCGCCCAATGATTGGGCAAATCACTTTCTAAATCTTTGTGGTCTACATTCTCTTGCATGCCTTGCTTTTAGTGTCATGTGTTTTGGCAAAACAAAAAATATTATATCTCTGCATCTATCTCCCTTGGTAATACTTCTGTAAAATGTCAGCAGAGACATATAAGGATTCAAATATTGAATTCTGTCGGCAAAATCTCATATTATTGGTAATGAAATATACAGCTCTCCTGAAGGTAACGAATATATTTTTTTACGAGGGTAAGCAAAATACTCATTTCCTCCGCACTCATTTTGTGCATCAATTAAACTTTTTCCCCAATGGAAATAAAAATATGATTTTGCTATAACTTAATAATTTTTAGATTAAATATTAATAAAAAATACGGTTTTTAAAGAAAAATTTTAAAATCCTAATTTTTTGGATTTTAGCACAATTTGGCAACATATATATGTATATGTATATATAGATTTATATATACATATATATATATATATATATATATATATATATATATATATATATATATATATTTAAAATTAACACATATCCAATTTTCAGCTGCTAACCTAGGAAGGAAATTTTAAACGACAGCTGCACAGTTGTAAATAATTTTATGATAATCACATTAAATTTACTAATTAGCGATACCATTATTAATATTAAACACCTAGAGACTACGATATCAAAAATTAAAAATCAATTTCAACAAATCTATTCTTTAAACATATTCCAAAAAATTATAGACAATGAGACTAAAAAGAAAGCGAATCTTTATTTGCAAATATTAAACACAGAAACCTAAAAAAAATTGATCAATTATTCTCGAATAAAAACAAAATTTCTCAGAAAGGTAAATTCATATAGAGAAAAATTGGTTGGAAAATTTAACTAATACCGAAATTCCCGACTATGCGGTTGATGTCCTGAGCCTGGGACCTAACTTCGCATTTCCAATTGCCAACTCTAAAGAACTTCCTATTCCTGGAATCATTTCCTCTGTTGAAATGTAATAAATGACCTAAACAATAATGAAAAAGATAGCATCAGAGCAAAGTGTTGTAATATACTCACAAATTATAAAAACAAATTATATTCTAAACAGTATAAAACAAAAAACTCCACAATTGATAACGAATTGCAAAAAAAAAGAAAACAAATACATTTCTTAAACAACATCCTAATCTAAAAATATTGCGACCCGACAAATCTAACAAAACGGTCATAATGGAAACCGAGGAATATGATAATAAAATAGACGCACTTTTAAATGATACAGAAACATCAAACGATAGCAATTCAAAAAGCAAAAGATCAAAAATAGCTAGCCAAAAAACTTAATAAACTCCATTTTTAAATCCCGCCTAGAAAATATAAATAAAGCTAATAATAACAGTTTAACAGAAACAAAAACTAAAAAGAAGTATGGATCTATTCCATACATACAAGGCTTATCCGAAAATATTTAATCCACCTGAAAAAAACACAACATCTACCTCTGCCACAAAAGCCATACCTTCCAAAAAAACTACTTTAGCTCACTTAAAACTAAAACCCCTTTAAATCAAAAAACACATTCAATTTACAAAATACCGTGCAACCACTGTCCCGCTGTATACATAGGGCAAGCCTCACAATGTCTCAAAAACCGGATCAATGGCCATAAATACGATAAAAAAATAAAACCGCTCTCACAAAGTATATAAACGAAACTTCCCATACGTTTAATTTTCAGACAAAAATTTTGAAAACAGAAACTAACCAAAAAAGAGAGAGTTCTGTTATATATATATATATATATATATATATATATATATATATATATAAAAACAGGAAAATTCAATAAATGACAAAACTGAAATTAAAAATTTAAGCCAAATTTACGACATCTTAAAATAACTATATAATCTAGCCTTCTTTGACTTTATATGATCACTCTTTCAAATTAAAATCGATAAATCTTTTAATTTAAATTTTCCATAATCTTGTCTATCTCAGGAATAAATAAACTTATTATTAACTGCCCTAATTTCAAAAACCATAAAATACCAAAAATGCAAAACAATAACAGAACATCTACTGGTAATATTAAACATCTGATATAAATATCAAATCCAAGTTAGTCGAATTTTAACTTTTGAATGTTTTAGTGTATGTGATGTTTCAAAAAGTATGTCGTATACTGTGCCAAAAAGGTTGATTATGAATGTTTTGTTTGTTGATATTTTATTATGATGCCGGAGATTACCTTCTTAGGTGAGTTAAAAACTAAATTAAATTTGTAATTTTCTTTGGTTCATGTTATTATATATATATTTTTTAAATCTTCACACTCTTTATGTAATAAAAATGATTGTTTTAGAAACACTGATGAAGGCAAAAACTTGGCAAAACGTTTGAAAATAAATAAAATGCTACATACAAACTAAATCTTCGTTTTAAATATAAAAAATTAGGACCAAAATACTCAACTGTTTGACTATATATATACATATATATATATATATATATATATATATATATATATATATATATATGCTCCAGAAATAAATGTATACTTTGCCTATACCTCCTCACTCTTCACGTTTTTTAATTTATAAACATTTCATGAAAACGTTCATTCTTGAGCTTCTGATTTAAGTCAAAGTTAAAATGGAAGTAAATAATACTAATAGAGTTATAATGAATTGTTTTATTATGCATGGCCAGCGTGATAATATTATCAATAGAACATGTAAAAAAATTTAATGAAATGTATTGAGATTTACCAAAAGTGAATATCAGAAAGTTCATTTGTCTCCAGAAGAATTTTAAAGATTTTAAGATGATGAAAAATTTAAAATGATAAATAACAAAACAGAAATACAAAAATTAAATAGAAATTTTAAAAATTGTCACTACACTGATCTTTTGAGCAAATGTTGAAAATGTTGGCAATTAACCTCTAAACACTTCATTAAACGAGTATTGACAACATCCCTTGTAACTCTTCTTATTTTATCGGGATCATTATCCTGAAATACTTGAACGACCCGATATAGTAGTGCTTCTTTGGTACTTACTGGAGTGTGATAAACTTTTGAAAATGAAAATCTAAAAGAGTAATATCAAGCGATCTTGGGGGCCAATTCCACGGTCCTGGACATCTAAACCATCGGTCATAGAAAATTCGATCTAGCTCTGCAATCACTTCCATCGTACAATGTGCTGGAGCCCCGTCAAGTTGATACCAACAGCTTCGGTAATCCTCAAGTGCAAGAGCATCTGTGAACTTCTCGACCACTGTTGTGAGAATATCTAAGTATTTTCTAGAATTGAGTTGTTCATCATATATCAAATACCTAATTTGATTATCCATTAGCAAACAGAAGACATTAAAACTAAATTTTTCCTGAAATCCTCTCTCTCTCTTGTAGCGTGCGGATTTTTATTGGCCCAACAGTGAGGATTCCGTCGATTAAAAATACCTTCCCTCGAAAATTTTGATTCATCGATTTATATAATTTTTCTAAAATTTCTAAAATTCTTGTATAGATGAAAATGTAATGCCCAAATCTTCTTTAGCGCCACGTATGGGGGAGTGAGAATATGCATACAAGTATGCCAAAACACTAACTTCATTTTCTTCATTGGACGTTACCGGTCTGGGCAAATTTCTGGGTGGTTTTAAAGCTGATCCAAAATATTGTTTTGGAATCGAATGAATTTTCTGATATTCATTTGTGATAAATCTGGATACGTTTCATCAAATTTTCTACACGTTCTCTTGATAATCTTATCAGACTGACCATGGAAAATAAAAAAAATCATTGTAACTGTATTCGTATTATTTACTTATTTACTTCCATTTTAACTTTGACTTAAAATCAGAAGCTCAAGAATGAAACTTCTGTCAAACAAACTATCATTTCGTCTCACAATTGTTTTCATATTTTATTATGTTATTATGATATTTTATAAAGAAATTCTTATACATTAAAAACGTGAAGAGTTAGATATAGGCAAAGTATATTATAATCAGTTTCTTAAATCAGTATTAATATACAGGGTGTCCCATTAAAAAAAAAAACCAATTTTCTCGCACTTTTATAAGTTACCAACATACATTTATTTCTGGAGCAACCTTTGTGCCTCAACTAAGATATGACAAAAAAAATCAAATACCTAAAGGTATTATTTAACCATAGCCCCGTATTGTTGTTTTCGTTAAAAAAATGTCAAATAAATGAATTCCTGGAAAACGGCAACATATAAGTATTCAAAAAAGTTGCTCAAAAAAACGTGTAGTTTCACAAAAAGTGAAAAAATAAAGGGCATTTCATTTAAAATAGCGATGTTGCCACCGGTTTTGGGTAGAAGCGGCAACACTGTAAGCCTGAAAATATTTTAAAATGGTAGACTAAGGTCATTTAAGGGTATAACCGAAATTGTAAAAAGATCTATCCACATCATTCTTCATAAAAGTCTAAGGTTCCATCTACCGTGAATCACCCTGTATATATCCTCGAAGATTGATTTTTTCACGATTATATTATTATTTCCTTCTACGAAGGAAGTAAAAATGGGTATGTCATTTTAAGAAAATGCAACCGATGTCACATCGTCTAATCTTTCCATGTTTTAATGTTTGTGTCAAAACTAATTACCTGAATTTTAGAAAATACATCCCAGATAATAGTATATTTTATTTCAGGCTCCAGTTCTGCAAACAGACCTATACATCCCTCTAACCGAACAGTTATTTTCGACTTACTGGGTCTCTCCTTAGTTTTTGGTGCAGTTTCTGTGTTGACAATTTTGTTCATCGCTGCAGATGAATGTAGACAATGTTTCAATAAAGCAGACACTCTGAAGAACATTCCAGAAGATTCCACCAAAACGTTTTGGGCATATAGTAAAAATTCCGATGGTAGCCATCTTAAGGAAGTGTACACTGTCTTAGAACGGATGGGATATCGAAATGATCAAAACCCAAGTATGTCCAGAGCCGGCACGAGGCATGGGCAGGAGAGGCAAAACACAAACACGGGCTTAGAACGACCCTGCGTTTCTCTCTATACCCAATGATAGATAAAAATGATTAACATTATTGTAATAAAAAAGACATAATCTTATTATTTTTGTAGTCGTGAATATTTGTTTCTAAATGGCGGCCCCACAAAATTGTTTTGCCCACGGCTCCCCAAAACCTCGTACTGGCTCTGAGTAGGTATTTTCCTTTTAACAAAATCAAGTCGACTGTAGACGATCGGAGACGCTTGTACAAGATCGATCTAGAACCGGCTGAAAATAGGACAAATTATGTCAATATTGTTTTAAATTGTTATTTTTAATGAACAATCACGTCAGCGACCGAAATTTTAGTCGACGCTCGACGAGTCCTTGATCATATCTAAATTTGTCATTTGCCCATGATTTATTTGTCACAAGATTACATTAATAAGTTATGTATTAAACACATTGAATTTTAAATACAACATAAACGTAAATAACGACTAAAAAAAAATCTAAATAAGTTCTTAACTATACTTCAAACCTGGGTTACATTAATTTACAGATTTGCAAAATGACGTCCATTTGCAAAATGACGTCCATTTGCATCGAGACACTTTTGACAATTGGTGACTGTTTTTCTTACAACCCTGACACGTTTATTTCCGTAAATATTTCTAAATGTGTCCAAAACTGTCTGAGGATTTCTATAGTCTCAGGGCGATCAAATGTATAGACCTCATTCTTCATGTGACCCCAGAGGTAGAAATCCAAGAGCCAAAGGTCAGGAGATCTTGGAGGACGAGATATTGAATCATTTAAGGAAATAATTCTTTCGCCAAACTGCTCTTTTAAGAAGTTCCTGACCTGAATGGTGTTGCGAGCCGGACATCCATCCTGTTGAAACCAGGTTCTTCTAAACTCATCTTCCGTTAGAGTAGCTCGTAAAGCGGGTACAACCTGGTTTCACAAAAGCTCTAGGTATCTCTGTCCGTTTAGGTTGCAGTCAAACAAAAATGGTCCTATAAGTCGATTTTCTGCAATGATTAATAATTTATAAATAGGTGCCCAATTAAAAAAGGTAAACAGGGGCGTGCGGTGAAATTTTAAGAAAGGGAAGCATCTCCCACCTTGTCTGTTAAAAGACGCTTGGCTTGTGGCTCTACATTTAATGTCATCGTTTTCTCCCAAAATAGGTCAAAGTCATCTCTTTTTTGGCCTAACATGGACTTAAAGTCATTCACTTTTTTTAGGCAAAAAGCAATATTATTTGTTTTAGTTTGACATATATTAAAAGCATTGTCCGAGAATGGAAATATTTCTGAAAATATGTTCAACAAATAATTAAAATTAAAATCTCGTTTCAAACAGTCCAAAAACCCCCCCGAACTATTTATTGCTTCTGAGTCCCACGTTTCATTATTTTCTATTATATTCTCAAATAGTTCAATCAGTGATTCACGATTTTCAGATACTGTTAACACAAGTCTTCCATTATAGTTCCACCTAGTAGGAGCTACTTTGAGCAATCGTTTGTGGACAATGGAGTCCAAAGCTTGTGTACGTTTTGCTGATCTGGAAAAAAAACAGCCATACCACTTAAAGTAACGAAAAATACTTTACACTCTTTAATGTGATTGATGGATTGGGATAAAACTAAATTTAATTTATGAGCAAAACAATGGACAAACAGAGCACTTGGGAAAGTTTCTCGAATTTAATTGCAGACCCCCTAATTGTCCTGCCATCACTGCAGCTCCATCATAGCTTTGAGCAACTAATTTTTTCTATCCATTAATTTCTTTAGTACCGTTATAAACTACGGTATATAATGCATCTGCTGTACGATTTTCGGACACATTCTTAAAACCTAAAAATCGCTCTTGAATACTTCCGTCTGTTTTAACGTAACGTATTACTATAGATAATTGGCTAAAATTAGTGATATCAGTTGTTTCGTCCAGAATAATAGCAATGAACCGCGCCTCGCCAATCTCCTGCTTAATTCTTTTTAGAATAATGGTTACAACAGCCGAAATTAAATCATTCTGGATTCGATTCGACATTCCGCGAAAAACGCTAGACTGCTCTAAGTGATTTTTTAAGCAATCATCATATTTAGCCACTAAACTAAGTAAATCTTGAAAATTTCCTTGATTTGAAGAAACCCTTGTTTCGTCATGACCTCTAAATCCCAATTCGTGCTGTCCGAGAAAACAAACAACATCGATAAGTCTTCTTAATATTTCCCTTATCGACTAGTTCATTGTGTTGGCGGTGACTAATTTCCAACTGTTTATTAAGGGCGTGTTAAATTCTGGTTTTGCCGAAGACTTTATGACGGCCTGTAAATGCGTTTTGGACATAATGTGTCTTTTTACAGCTTTATGAAAATTGTTTAAATCGGAAAAACCAGTTTTATTCCAGAGACCTTTTTCATTTACAAAAAGTAAATATGACCAACAAAATAATTTACTTATATTTTCACACCCTGTTAGCCATTTAAATTGTTCGTATTGCTTTTCCGGATAAAAATGTCTAATACAGTTTTTCATTTTTGTGGTAAAATTTTTCATAGGCGGTTTTGCTTATCAGAGAAGTTTAATGTTGAAAATCCCTTTATTATTAAGACACACACCACACATTCACACACACTCTTCTTACTAAATTCTCCAGCATTTTCAACGTTATTACCGACAGCCGAAGTTGACGGTATTTGCATATCCACGTCCGTATTATTGTGTTCCATATCGCACCATGCACGACGCGACGTACGTATCACACAACACACGGATAGCCGTTCTAACAAAGAACCTACTCCAACGATAGCTTCTGCCACCACTTAAAGCACGCGATGGAAATGCAAAAATTGCAAACAGCCGGTGGAAAGTTCAATAACCTCTGGCTCGATTCACAGGAAATGGCTGCAGAGAAGCTAGCGGGCCGCCTAGGTTCTATTCGATATTCTATTGTGGCTGGGTCGGAGACAAAGCCGCATTTATTATGGGCATGATAATTAAGATAATATTTTAGCATTTTTAATATAAACTAAATTAATGGTTTCCTATTTCAAAAATTACATTTTAGAAGATGTTTTGTATTTTTTTTGGGAAGCACTGCTTCCCTTGCTTCCATGGACTGCACGCTGCTGAAGGGAAGTTAGATTAAATTACCAATTACCTGCAGACGTCTTTCTACCATTTCGTGAGGGTACTGAGGGTTTTCCAGAGCCCAATAATGACTGTTGTGCCTATTAAAAACTCCACAGTTCATAAACCTACTCTCATCGGACCACAAAACATGATTTACAAAATCGAAATTGTCATTACTCTTCCTAGTATACCACTCACAGAAGCGTTGTCGTCTTGGAAAATCAGTTTCCTTAAGTCCTTGAACTATTATGGATTTGTATGGATGGTACTTACTCTTTTTAACACACTCTGTACCGTTGATTTTGGCACATAAATTTCCTGTTCTACGGTTCTTACCGATGCACTACGGTTTTCGTTGATAGCCTGTAAAATGTTTCTATCTGGATTTTCATTTTCAGTATTGTATCCGCTTCTAGGTTGTATGAAGACCCCATGGTTAATTAAATTAACTACGATTTTTCTGAATTGGGTTTTATGAGGCTGTTATCGTTCGGAGTACATTTCCAAATACCTTGCTGAGGTAATATCGGCGTTTCTGTATGACTGCAAGTACAGCGCTAACATGTCAAACTTTTCTTCATTTGAATCGGGAATACCGTTCATTTTCAACAGGTCTCGACAATTTGTGTGTCAGGTTTATGATTTTATTTAGAGAAGAGCGTACTATTTACTAAAACACAACTTTGATACTTTGAATTATTTAACGTCAAAGTCACCACTAGCTACGCCACTGCTTCGCCCCTAAAAACTGACTACAGTCTGTTAACCAATTATTACCTTTATTGATTCTAAACAATGTTTCTCTCTAGAAGGCAAATGGGACCTTTTATGGGCTCACGACTACCCATTTCGAGCTCTCCAGTCGGAACTAAAATACCTGAAACCGCACCAAAAAATAAACCACTTCCCTGGCTGTGGTTACATTACCAACAAGGTTGATCTGGCTACCAGCGGGTTAGCCTATATCCCACCTGCTTTCAAACTACCTGAGCAGAAATAAAAATTGTTGGAATATTCAAAAGCCCACCCAAACAAAACTTTTTTAAACAAAAAGAACGACCACAGAGACATAAGAATTGAAAGATTGTCTAATATAGATTTGGACAAAGAAGGGACTTTCGTACAAGAATTTGTGGATAAGCCTCTGTTGATCAATGGACACAAGTTTGACATTGGTATATATACGGTTGTGACGTCGATCGATCCTTTGAGAGTGTATGTTTATAATGGAGAAGCACTATTAAGGTAGGTGACACTTGTAATATTCCTTGTGTATAATTGTGTAATTATACCGGATTAAGTTTAGGGATTAGTAGGTACTTTACCGAACTAGCGCGGAAAACATGTGTTCTAAATTATAATGTAAATTTTCACAATCAGTGTCGTTTGAGATAAAATAATTGGGAGTAGACTAAATTTTGAATATGTTGTATTTTCACCTGCATCTTGACAACTTTAAATCTCGTTTGCCCAGGGAACAAAGTATGATATAAAAATTGTAGAACTCAAAATTGCAGGCTGAAATCTCTGTAGTTAGTTTAAAAAAATAGAGAAGAAACTATAGAGAAATAAACAAGAATGTACAGGGTGAACCAGACAACTCTTCAAAGATAAAAATCTAGGTTACACTGTTCAAAACAAAAGTTGTTTGATTCGACCTGCTTTTACATATGTTTAATATTTTAACGTATACAAGGTGTCTTGAAAAATGCAAGTCAAGTACCAACTTTGTTTTTTTAAATATTATATACCACATTTTTAATGATTTTGAATTTCATATTAAATTATGCATATTTTTTGTATATTATACCACGATTCAAAAATTAACAGTTTCCAAAATATGAAAGGTTTTAGAATTACGAAATAGCACAACGGAGGTTACAAATTATAGGCCTATTTCTAAATTTCCTCTAATTTCTAATTTACGTCCGTGGTATCAGATAAACTGATATTTTAACTTAATGGGATTATAGCTGACAGCCAGCATGGTAGATAGATCAACAGTTAAAAATCTGTTATTTTATAAGCAAACATTAATAAATTCACTGAAATTTCGTAACCAGGCGGATGCAGTTTATATAGAATTTCATAAGGCCTTCGATACGGTCATACACAGTAATTTAATTAATAAAGTTCCGACTAAAATCCAGGTTCTCAAGCCACTTGCTTTTTAAGTTTTAATGCAAGTTTGGTGCGGCATTTATGGGGTATAAGGTGTTAGATCCGGTTTTTATCCGTTGGGTTAAGATATCTAGAACTTTCGGAAAATGAAATTGAGCACTTTATCGATGAACTACCACTTCAAACTTGGCACAATATAATTTGGCTACAAGATGGGGCACCAACCCATAATACTGTGGCAGTAAGACGATCTTCAAAATAATAATTAAGTGTGGATGGGGAGATATGAATGCAGCTGCCCCGTAAACAGGTCAGAGCTAATGCTCATGGATACTTTCTTTTGGCGCTATTTGAAAGATTCAGTTTATACAGAAAGAAATAATAATATTGAATAAATTTACAGAAAAGTTGTTGAAGAAACAAGAAATTTAAACGAAAATGAGTATCAAGCAATTATAAAACGCCAAAAAAAAACAATTTACGATAAATGTGACTTAGGCTATAAAGTATACGATTTATTTATTTTGTTTATGGTTGTTTATAAATCTGAATTAGTACCATTTTATTTCCAAATTTAATAAATAAAATTTAAAATGTATGTAAAATATTTTATTTGTAAATACACTGGAAATTTGAAACGAGGCGACAAAATTTTAGTAATATTTATAATGTGATATTTGCTGATTTATTCAAGCGATTTAAATAAACTTTTTTTTTGTTTTAAAGAGACATTATTAAACTTTATTCTTGGGTAGAATGTTTGACATAAAACACAATTAACGTCAATATGCAGGGTGATTAAAACACACGGGTTTCTTACCCAAATTTTAACTACATTTCTGAGTTAAACAGCAAATGCCAAGAGTATGCTTATCATGTCAAATGATAGCCCTAACTTTACTTTAAAACGTGCTTTTTAAAAATCTTTGTTCCATTTTTTAAACTATAGAGATTTTTCTAAATACCTACATAATTGTATAATTTTTTTACGTAAATTTTTAAAATAGGTAAAGGGGGCTTTGAAACAGAAACGCATCGATTGTCATCTATCACCACAATGTCCAATAGTTTATTCAAGGTTTGGTTTTGTGTGTTTCTTAATTAAAAACCTTTTAAAATATGGGAACAAACTAGTGGGAGCAATCGGTATGCTAAAAAGTGGCTTATCACAAAGAATTGTGGCTGAAAGGTTGCAAATTAAACAAAGTACCTACTATATCAAGAGCATGGCGACGATATCAAAATAGTGGTTCGGTGCAATATAACCATGGAGGAGGTGCTGTGAAAAAAAACAACCCCTGGGACAGACAGATAAAATGTACGTAATAAGCTAGCAAAGATTTTGTTGATGTTTTAAAGTAAAATTGAGGATATGATTTGACATGATAAGCATAATTTTGGGAATTCCTGTTTAACACAGAAATGTAGTTAAATTGTAACTTGACTGACAAATTGACTCGGAGAAAGAATGTTATGTTTTTCTATGTGTCTTGCAATAATTATATCCCTTATGCAATTTAAACAGTTATGTGGATCACCTTGTATTGTTCTGAAGACCAGGAAATAAATTTAAAAATATTTAAGAGATGAAAATTTTAAATGAACTAAAATAACTTTACTATTTTTCATTTTTAGAATTAGCATTCTAAGTTTCTCTGCTTTTTAGGTTTTGTCCAACAAAATATTACCCATTTGATCCTACTAATTTGGACAAGTACGTGGTGGGCGATGATTACCTACCCATCTGGGAGGTACCTGCCTTAGACTATTACTACAACCATCTAGGTTTCGGAATGAGGGAGAGTCTAAATGCTTTTCTCCGAACCTTAGGTAAAGATCCGACAGTTATTTGGACGCAAATTGAAAATTCCATTAGGACAGTATTATTGGCCAAGGAACCTCTTATAGCCGATGTTCTTAAAAGGTATATTTAAAATAAAATAAATATTTTCGATGTTACCACCTAGAGTCATCCTATGTAATGGAAAAAAGATGTATGTACAATAGTGGCGTAGCCAAGGAGGGCGACCGCCCTTCTACCTCCTCGCGTTATTTTTACCGTTTTTTTTTAAGAATTTAATTTTAACAAATATTTTTTAAAAGTTTAATTTTGAGAAATTAAACATTTTACGTGTTTTATCGTTATTTCAAAACCAACCAACTGTTGTTTCTTAATCCTTTACGGATTTTAGATTTGTCGATTATTGTCTTCCATTCTGTTGGTAGTTTTAATGATTCGTCTCTTTTATTTAAATCATCTTTTTTCTATGTCTATGGCTTCTCGGATTTTCTGGTCTTGTATTGATCTATATTGGCATTGGCAATCTCCTTACACCTTTCGAAATTTATTTTGTGGCCGGTTTCCTGATTATGTAGGAATAGAACTGAGGTCGTTTGTTTTGTTTTTGAGTTGACTTTATACTCTTTTACTCTCTCTGTGTATATATATATATATATATATATATATATATATATACCGGGTGTCAACGAATCTATTAGACAGGCCGTAACTTTTAAAGTATTTGATGTATCAAAACAAAATTTGGTATAGGTAAATGGTACATAAAGAGGAGAGTTCTCATATTTTTCACTTTCCGGTCGCCGGTTTCACCGGAAATGACTCCAGTTTCGATTTTTAAATGGAACACTCTGTATATTTTTACATTTTTGCATTCCTGAAACAGTTCTGAATCAGAATGTGACATTTTAAAAACTTTACGCCTACTTGATTTTTTTAGCCATTTTTAAACTTGTATCTAGGTGGCAATGACCGGACGCAAATTAATCTAAGGACCTGAAATGATTTTTATTTATTTTTTATTATTTTTTTTTACAGTAAGTACACTACAGAAGTCATTCTCCAAACAAATTTCAAAAACTTATATACTGTTACGAATACAAACAAAAAAAAAATATATGTATATAAAGACAACATTGGATAATGTATACTATAATTAACAATAAACAATGGCACACACACATTTATACAGTGACAAGATACTCTAAAACCTTGGCGCTTGACTGAGTTGAGACTTAAAGAAAAAATATCGATATGGTTGAAATTTTTGTTGTAAGTATTTATCATATTGTGAATGATAGCTCGTTGGCCCAAATTAGTTCTGTGCACTTGTTCTGAGAAGAGGCGTCTGTGTCTCAGAGCTCTGACCGGAACGTTAAACCTTAAAAGACACAACAGTTTAGGGCAATCAATAGTCCCATTAATCAGTTTGTGAAGGAAGAACAAATAGAAGTTCCGGCGCCTGATTTCGAGAGGTTTAAGACCACAAAGCAAAAGTCTGGTTTCTTGAGGCACATCCGAATAAGGAAAGTGGTGTTTAAATAACAGGTATTTAGCAAATTTAGCTTGGACTCAGGAAAGTGGTGTTTAAATAACAGGTATTTAGCAAATTTAGCTTGGACTCTCTCTACTCTATAAATGTGACATTGATAAGATGGACACCATATGACGGAGCAGTATTTAAGTATACTTCGAATCAAAGTGTTAAAGAGGCATGTAATTGCTTTGGTATCATTCATACAGGTGGTGTTTCTTTTGATGAAACCTAGTAACCTCAGACTTTTTGATACTATCTGATCAACATGTAGGTTAAATGACAGGTCTTTGTCAAATAGTACACCAAGATCGTTGAATGATGTCACTGATTCAAGACAAATGCCGTCAATTGTGTAGTTCAAGATTGTTGGATTCAGGCTTCGACAAAATGTCATCTTTTTGCATTTTTGTACATTTAACTTTAAGTAGCTATTTGTGCACCACGACACCAGATTATCTAGGTCCAACTGAAGGGTATTATACGATGGCTTAACGATGCTAAAGAATTTCAAATCATCCACGTACATAAGAAATTTAGAGTTTTTGAAACAATGTGACACGTCGTTAATAAAGAACGAAAATAATATAGGGCCAATGTGCGAACCTTGTGGGACGCCTGAAAGAACTTTCACCTCTCTAGATACCGCTCCTCCGACGTGCACGCGTTAGATAAGTAATCCCCGATCCAGGATAGGTATCTAGACCCCAGTCCGATTCCAGACAACTTCTTTAAAAGGAGCTGATGACACACGCTATCAAAAGCCTTTGAGAGATGGTGACCTGGTGACCAGCCTCTAGGGAAGTAATCAGAAAATTCTGATATACAGTCAGGTTTGTGGCAGTGGATCTTCCTTTAAAGAATCCATGTTGATCTTCGGAGAGGTAATGCTTATATGTAGTGAAGATTTCATCGGTCAAAATTGATTCCAAGATCTTAGGAATTGTAGAAAGTAACGATATTCCCTTGTAGTTCCCGACATCAGCCTTATCACCTGACTTAAATATGGGGATGAGTGTGGAGTTTTTTTACACTGATGGAAAGATGTTGTCAAATGTTTTCTGAAATATCGCTTGGATTGGTTTTACAAGTGACTCACAACACCGATTCAGCAACAGAGGGGGAACACCGTCAGAACCGGCTCCTTTGCCACAATTGAGCTGCACTATTTTGGATCTCACCTCCTCTGTAGTAAAATGGTGATCCGTAAGTGTACCACCATGGTTGATCTCCAGGGGTTCAGCTATCACGGTGTTTGTATGATCAGATTAAGAAGACTGGAAGTGAATAGCAAAGGCCTCAACCATATCAACAGGTCCGTCCAGCAGAGCACCATTGTAGTACATGATCTTTGGAATACCATTGTCCTTCCTCAGGGAATTGACAAAGGACCAAAAGTGCCTTATATTATTGGGGATCAACATTTCGGCATTAGTGATGTGAAGAACATAACACAGATCAATTTGAAACTTGGTTTCATGGCGAACTCTCGAATAGGCCTCATAGTCCCCTTGAGCTCCACTCCTCCTGTATTTCCTGTAAAGCCTATCTTTTTGCCTATCAGCTTTCTCAAACCTGTAGAATACCATTTTGGGAATCTCTGATCCTTCACCACTGTCATGGGAACAAATAACTCGATTGCGTTAGATAGAATGGCATAGAATTTATCAATCATCAACATTCATGGAGTGGTCTATAAAGGACCAATCAACATTATTCAAAAAGTTGTTCATTTGAAAATCAGTTCAAGAGGGAGATGGTATATGTCATACATAGTTATTGGGAATTGACTTACTTGAAGTCGACTAAATTGGAGTTCGGTAGTGAATGCAAGATCCAGGATTCTTCCAAGGTGGTTCACTAAGTTGTTGCACTGTTGAAGTTCCAAAAAGTTCATAGTGTCCATCAAAGCCTCCTCCACCGGACTCTGAACTCTTGTAGACAGCAAAAAACCGTCCTCCTCGAGCCAGTGGATGCCAGGAAGATTAAAGTCTCCGATAATAAAAAATTGGGAGCTCTGGTAAGAATTCCGCATATCTTCACAAATGTTTGTAAAATGTAAGAAAGTAGCGAGTGAGGAGTTACGGGGAAATATGTACAGCAAGTAATGACCTTAGTGGTTTCGAAGGTGGAGGTCACCCACAGACTCTCGTATTCTGGTATTGACGCAGTAGGTATTATACGAGCAGTGAACGCGTTATCCAAGGCGATAAGAACGCCGATCCTTGCGGAAAACTGTGTAGTTATCTGGAAAGAACTCGGAGCTGATATGGTTGCTGGAGAGCCAGGTCTCAGTTAGCAGAATACACTCATAGTTACAGCTCCGTACAGCCGATGAAATGCTTAATGCTTTGGTTCTCAGCCCTCTGACGTTCTGATAATATAATGTATGGTGTTGAATGGTTGTTTGAGGATTGGGTGTTTTGTGACGACTGCCTGTCGGTGACGTAGAAGTTGTTAAGTTCAGCGGGATGGATGAAAAGGTGCCTCTTGCGGAAAATTTGAATTTGAATCATCTAATGATGCTTTAGATTGTATGATCACTCTGCAAATAAACGCCGAAATTTCCGCTTTGCAACTGTACGATGGATTGGCGGTGCGATTCTTTTCATTTGTTGGAATAAAGTTATCCATGCTCAAAAACACCGACCTGCTACTATCATTATGGACGTGTCTGTGAATGTCCATGTTCAGCTCGCGGATAAAGTTATTGAGTACTGGTCGTTTGGTCACGTAGGTAGGGCCGACAATTATTAGGTTGGATTTTTTGGATATTTCAAGTAAACTTGTCCAACTAGAAGAGCTAATAGCTCTGCCCTGTAGTGCGTCCTGCATGCCAATACATAAAACTACAAAGTCGTGTTTGGAATATCTCATGCACAGATCTGAGTATTTGTCCAAAAGTTCGTCAGTTGTGGCTCTTGCGGTATACTGGCAGTTGATGTCGTACTGACGGCCGCAAAACCTTTGGAATAATTTGCCAAGTCCCCTTGTATGAGGTTCCACGCCACAGACAAGGACTTGACGTTGGCGGCTCGGCCTGTTTGAGAAGTTTGGGGGATAGTCTTGAGCAAATTCGGACTCAGGTTGAACAGATGTGTCAGCAGATATGGGGGTTTTGGTCTGCTGAACTTCAGTTTGTGTGCATTGAGTCAAAATCTCAATTAATTCCGATTCTGTTTGTATGCCAATATTGGTAACATTTTGTGGGTTTTGGGCCTCAAATATTTGTTGCTAAAGTTTTTTTATTTCACTAAAATAATGTTCAGCCTCCTGTTCTAAAACTCTAAAAGAAGTTATGAGGTTTTGATTCATACCTGTCAGATCTACAATTTTCTCGTCAAGCTCTCGTCTAGCGTCCGTAAGTGTATTTATCTGTTTAATTAATTCTGTTTCATTATTTTTTAGAACTTTAATATCCTTAGTCAATGAGTCGTTGAATTCATTCATCCTGGCTAACTGGGATGAGAATTTGTTTTCAGCCTCGGTGACTTCCTCTTCAAATATCTGGCTATTTCGGCGCAATCTCTCAAAATGACGTTCCTTCTCCTTAATTTCCTTTTGTAAACAGTCGATTTCCTTGGCACAGTCGCACTTATTTTCATTTTCCTCATAATGTTTCTGACACCTCTCTGAGCAAAAAATTTTGTATCCACCCACTTTAATTGCATCGGTAAGGCGCTCCAAGCAACTAGGGTGAAATACACCATAACAGGCAAGACAAAAGAAATTTTGAAAGTCTTTATTTTTGCAGCACTTGAATTGCTTCAGCATTTTCGAAAGGAAAAAAAAAACAAAATGTATATACAATATATATATTGATAATTGTACTAAGTTTTGTCCAATAGGGCGACTCAGTACAGCCCTGTTTGTTCTGAATGAAGTTGTTTTTAAATGATGACAGAATAATACAATCGCTAAGTTTTAGTGATTAGTCTGATAGCTAGAAACAAGAGAAGTTGATAAAATCAAATTTTTGTATCTAACTATTTTTTTTTCAAATGGCGACCCTTTTTCGATAAGCACTTTTTGAAAAAATGATTTTTTTGCGAATCTAACGGTACTAACTTTTTTGCGATTGGATTAAAAATAAGCTCAAAAATTAAATATTACTAAGAAAAATACTCGATAATCAATTATTTAGTTTCATCAAGTGTACCATCGATACCCATGCTGGATATTAACACCGAACATAGTCGTTGTTTATGTTCGGCGATATT
Organism: Kuschelorhynchus macadamiae; assembly: GCA_030620095.1. Lineage (NCBI taxonomy): Eukaryota > Metazoa > Arthropoda > Insecta > Coleoptera > Curculionidae > Kuschelorhynchus > Kuschelorhynchus macadamiae. The sequence continues at coordinate 7,480 of JAUTXW010002435.1, read as the reverse complement.
AAGTAGGATTTTTTGTTTTGACAGTGACACTTACCTATTCTTTCTGAGTAGACATAAGATTTTCTTATTTTTCTTGATTTTCAGTATTATTTTTGTTTTCAAAAGTCAAAATAATGTATACTCAAAGTGAAAAAGCCGATATGTTATTAATAATTGGAGAATGTCATAAAAATTCAAGGAATGCTGCTGAGTTGTATACCCCGACCGGCAACACCCAGTCCATCAGTATTTTCCATATCTCGAGCATCGTTTTAGGCATCAAGAACGAAATCAAGTGGCGAAAGGCAGATTTATTATAAATGAAGACATGGAGATTAACGTTCTTGCTATGGTTGAAGTTGATAAAACTGTTTCTTTAAGAAAAATTAATCACGAACTGGGTTTAAGTCATGAATCAGCTAGAAAAATACTAAAGAAACACGGATATTGAGCTTTTAAGTACCAGTTACACCAACATTTGTATCCTGACGATGGCGATAGACTGGTATTGTTTTGTAATTGGTTGCTCCAAAATTGTAGAACTGACCCAAATTTTATCAACTTTATTTTATTTTCTGACGAATCCAGATTTACTAATAATGGTATGTTTAACAAACAAAACACTCGTTACTGGGCCCAACAAAATCAACATGAAATGAGAGTAGGAAATTTTCAAGAAAGGTTTGGTGTCAATGTCTGGGCTGGTGTCGTTGGTAACAGAATGATTGGGCCAATTTTATTTCAAGGAAAATTAACAGGGGTTAGGTACTTAGGCTTTCTCCAAAATGAAATTAAGCAACATCTTAATGATCTACCTTTAGAAGTTCACAATACCAGAGAAGTTCTTAATTATTTAATTGAACATTTTAATAATAAATTTATTGCAACCAACGGCCTAATACGGTGGCCCGCCCGTTCACCGGACCTCACTGTTCTCGATTTCTTTATTTGGGGATATGTTAAAGAAAGAGTCTATGTAACAGCCCAAGCCACTCTTGAAATCGTAGAAGAAAGGTTTGTACGTGTATTTAGAAGTATTACGCCTCAAATGCTGCACAACTTGTTGAGAGAAGCAATTGAACGAGCGGAAATCTGTCGTGAACAAAGAGGAATGCAACTTGAACAACTACAGTGAACTCGAATATTGTGCTTTTATATTTTACAGCGTTATTGAAGTTAGTTGAAGTTATATTTTTGTTTAATACTCTGAACTATTTGTTAGCCAAAGATACAGATTTGCACGCCTAAATTTGTTGACGATATCTGAAGAGGGGCAGCGGAAAACTGTATAAAAAATGTTGTTCCGAGCGTTAGGCGCATAGGCGTGCATTCTTTTCATCAACAGAGATAGGCTGGGCAGACTTTACGTGACATGAGGCATAGATAGGCAACGTAAGCAATCTTGATCAACCAACTGTCATAATTAAAAATCCTACTTAATATCCAGCATGGATATACATGGCCACTTGATAAAAGTAAATAATTGATTATCGACTGTTTTTCTTAGTAGTATTTAATTTTTGAGCTTATTTTTAATCCAATCGCAAATAGTTAATACCGTTAGATTCGCAGAGAAATCCTCTTTTCAAAAAGTGCTTGTCCAAAAACGGTCGCCATTTGAAAAAAAAATAGTTAGACACAAAAATTTGATTTTATCAACTTCTCTTGTTCCTAACTATCATACTTATCACTAAAACTTAGCGATTTTATTATTCTGTCATCATTTCAGGTCCTTAGATTAATTTGCGTCCGGTCATGGCCACCTAGTTGCAATTTTAAAAATGGCTATAAAAAATCAAGTAGGCGTAAAAAGTTTTTAAAATGTCACATCCTGATTCAGAATGGTCCCAGGAATCCAAAAATGTAAAAATATACAAAGTGTTCCATTTAAAAAAATCGAAACTGGAGTCATTTGATACATCAAATACTTTAAAAGTTATGCCTGTTTAATAGATTCGTTGACACCCGGTATATACAAACAGGTTGGTGCAACCAAGATGGGGTGGACAATTATGAGTAAACGGTGAGGAATTTCGAAAAAAAATTGTTTGGATATTATTGCTAGTTAAATGTGTTATGGTTTAAAATTATGGCCATAATACAGGGTGCTCCGAAAAACTCACAGCGCACCAAATTTTCTTTTTTTTTGGGACACCCGGTATACAATTATTCCAATTGATTCTCTTGTTCGTTTTATATAGGGTTTATTGGGTCTAAAACTTAGACTGAGGGAATGGAAAGTAAAATTGAAACAATACTCACAGTTCGGTCATTTTTTTTTAATTTGAGACAGGTATAGAAAAACCAAATATTCCATTAAAGGCTGCATACTCTTGAATGCAATTTATTTAAAATTATTCTCTATTACACAGGGTGATTAAGTTATGCAAATACGCCCCGAACTCATTTTCTTTTTAATTAGAACACCCTATATATTTTATTTTAATGTTAAAGATAACATTACTAGTTTCCAGAAAATACCATATATGATGCCTTTCTAACCAACAGTTTTTTAGTAAATTAGCCGAGAAAGCAAAGTTTCTCAATAATTTAAGAAAATGTCTCAATTATTTCATATAACCTAACCTAAGAGTTACTCATCAAAAACTGAGTAATGTGTCTCGGATAATTCTACTGCAATTTTAAAACTATATTCAAATCAGTGTTAATAGAAATTATTTCTAAAACCCTGATTTTTATGTCAACTAAAACTTTATTTGTAACTTAATCAGATATCTTTTTCTAGATTTAAATATAAAAACAACTTCTTCGAAATGATGAGATTCGATTTTGTGATAGACGAAGATTTGAAAATTTACTTGCTGGAAGCTAACATGAGTCCAAATTTATCTTCGTCGCATTTTCCACCCAACAGATTGCTGTATCAACAGGTGCTTTACAACGTTTTAGGACTGGTCGGGGTCGGAGAGAGAATTTACAGGGACACTCTAGAAGTAAGGTAATAAATAACAGTATGTAAAATATGTATGTTTTCATTTTTATTTTTAAAATCATTCCTAGAGCAGAATGTAATAATAGTTGTTTTATTGCATTGCATTTAAATGCAAAATTGTGAATATAACTCGGCAGTTTATGAATCAATGTTAATAAAAAAAACTATATTATCTTCATGAATAAGCAAAAAAAGTTTTAAGATAGAAACTGCTATTTCCTACAATATTTCTAAAATCCTTTTACAAATCTATAGTAAAGTACATAGTAATTTATTATACATATACAGAGTGTTAATTAATGTCGTGGACATATTTCAGGGTGTGATAGTACTCTACAAAATAGGAAAAAAAATGGCAATATATACATGGTCAAAAACGCACCATTTTCGTTATACAGGGTGTCAAAGTTTCAATTTTTTTCTCGTTTTTTGCTTTTTTTTTCGAGTTCCTTCTGAGACAATTAGTTCAAATTTAGAACATGTATTACTTTTAAGAACCTCTACGATAAAATAATAAAATCGTGGATGGTAGTATACAGCACCCTGTATGAATTCTGATATAAAATTTAAACTCTTTGCTCATTTCTTTAGCTCTTTCGTATTTTGCATTATTCTCGTATCTATCACAGTTTTCGACTTATTTGCAATAATTGTCATAGATGCAAATTAAGTGTATGCTAAATAATGAAACTGGAAAAAAAAGTAGTAGGGTGAGGCAGGTCATTTGTTAATTTCTTTAATCTGACATTTTGTAAGAAATATTTTTTGTTTAACGTTTCCGTAGTTGTTTCGAGTTGTTTAATGATGGTTGAATTCACAAATCAAGAATATGCAGAAATTCATTTCATTTATGGACTTGCCAACGGCAATTGTTATGAAGCCAGACGAATCTATGAACAGAAATATCTAGATCGCGTGGTGCCCAATAAACCAACATTTGCAAAGGTACATAATCGGCTATGTGAAAATGGATCGTTCAAGAAATCCACTCATTTAGCAGAAGCAAATAGAACGGTTAGGACTCCTGAAGTCAAGGAAGCAGTCCTGAATGCAGTAGAAAATGATCCTGCTACCAGTACGAGGAAAATTGCAACACTTAACATTTCATTTGTGCTTCTATGGAAAATTTTATTAGACAACTTAATGTATCCTTACCACATCCCAAGGGTTCAAGCTATTCTCCCACGTGAATTTCCTCTCCGTTTATATTTTTGTCAGTGCTTCCTACAAATGCTAGCCCAAAATCCATTATTTGGAATCACGATTTTATTTAGCGATGGGGCAAATTTTTCTAGGAATGCCATACTTAATTTTCATAACAATCATTTTTGGGCAGAAGAGAATCCGCATTCGATAATGAAAATAATTTCCAGCAACAATTTTCAGTAAATGTGTGGGCCGGCATTATTGGAGATTATTTGGTAGGTTCATTTTTCCTGCCAGCAAGGCTAAACGGACGATATTATCGTCAATTTCTCGAAGACGAACTCCCGGTATTGCTAGAAGACGTGCCAATTCTTCTTAGAAATCAAATGTCGTTCATGCACGATGGTGCACTAGCACATTTTAGCATAGAGGTGAGGGAGTTCCTAAATAACAATTTTTACAACCATTGGATAGGGCGAGGGGGACCTCAGCCATGGCCCCCTAGATCTCCAGATCTGAATAGCCTGGATTTCTTTTTCTGAGGACACCTGAAAACATTGGTGTATCAAACCCCAATCCAGACAGAAGAAGATTTAAGAAACAGAATAACAGCTTCATGCGACATCATTCTCAATACTCCTGGAATATTTGACAGAGTCAAAGACTTAATTCTTGCATTCTAGCAAAAGGCGGACATTTTCAACAACTTTTATAATTCTTGTTTTATTTTTAATTTAACTGTAATAATTTTATCTGATTGTTCATTATCACGTGCGTCGGTCGATTTAAAATAAAACCCGTTTCTTAATTTTTTGCTTAATTTCGCCTACATGCCATCGATGCAATGCATCGATTATTGCAAATTAGTCGAAAACGGTGATAGATACGAGAATAATGCAAAATACGAAAGAGCTAAAAAAATAACAGTTTAAATTTTATATCAGAATTCATACAGGGTGCTCCAAAAAAAAGTTCCGCAAGATAAACTTGTAGGTGGTGCAAAAAAATGTAACACCCTGTATACTACCATCCACGATTTTGACATTTTATCGTAGAGGTTCTAAAAAATAATACATGTTCTAAATCTGAACTAATTATCTCAGAAGGAACTGGAAAAAAACGCAAAAAACAAGAAAAAAATTAAAATTCTGACACCCTGTATAACGACAATGGTGCGTTTATGACCATGTATATATATAGGCATTTTTTTCCTATTTTGTCGAGTATTATCACCCCCTGAAAAATGTCCACGACATTAATTAACACCCTGTATATATATATATATATATATATATATATATATATATATATATATATACTGTGTCTATACAAACATTTTTATTGGGCGCCGTTTTGTTTCATCATGTTAATTCTTACCAGTTTCTACTTATGCCGCACTTGATTTTTGGGCATAATTTAAAATTAATTCAATAAATAGTTTTTACGACACACACCCTCATTTTGTTACGACATTTTGATATCGTAGCATATATCACATTTAACTATGCTAAAAAATTGAAAGCCAATTGAATAAGATTTTTTTAGGCTGATTTAAAAAAAATTATTTGGTCGCCATTTTGATCCGCCATCTTGAATTTCGTACCACAACTATACCGCGGTTTATCTCCATATCACATTTAATGCTTGCACAGAATTGGAAATTAATATAGTAAGTAGTTTTTCAGGCTGATTTTTTTAAATATTTTATTAGCGCGCCATTTTGTTTTGTTGTCTTATATTTATACCAAAATGTTACTGTTCATTTGTATGTAACACTTGATTTTTATGGAAAATTTGAGGTAATTGAATAATTAGTTATTTTAGTAATAACTTGTTTAACATTTCACTAGGCCGCCATCTTGTTCCGGAATACCTCATTTTTAACCAAATATTATCTGGACATCCCCATATGACCCTTAACTTTTGACAAAAATTTGAAGTCAGTCTGATGAGTGGTTTTTAAGCTACGCCGCGAACTGACAGACAGACACACAAACCCACAGACGGACCGACAGAATTGATAAAACATATTTTTTGGCATCTAGGGACGCTAAAACGTGAAAATATGTAGAATCTGAGAGGGTAATTTCTTCACGATTACAAACATTTTATTTGGCCGTCATTTTGAATTAGTACCAAAGTTTTACTAGTTTATCTCTATACCATAATTAGTTATACTAGCTAGATTTTTAAATGTTTTATTAAGCCGCCATTTTGTTTTGTTATATTGGATTTTTACCAAAATATTACCAGGTCATACCACCCTTAATTTTTGACCAGAATTTGAAGTCGATCGGGTAAATAACTTTTTAGCTATGCCGCGAAGAGACAGACAGACCGACGAAATTTATTAAACATGTTTTTTGGATATAGAGATCTGAAACGGAAAGATCTGAAAAAATCTCTACTTCCCTTTTACGCTTTAATTAATTAGATGGAACATTGCAATATTAAATTGGAATTAAAACAAAATACCACATCATATTGTTACCTTTTACAACAAAATTACAGAAATCAGAAAAGGAGAACTGAATTGTGTATTAGTTTTGCTGAGCTATTAGTAGCGTGTATCGTCTTCTCTACATCTAATCAGAGCATTCGTGTGCCTAGGCATTCTTCTAATTAAAATTTGAATATCGTCCTATGGAATATTTTCTCATTCTGTAATAACCGTATTTTTAAGTTTACTCAGGTTTCTAAGAGCAGGTATATGATGCCTTAGAGGTTTTTTCTTTTAAGTTTATCCCATAGGGGTATTGAGGTCTGGACTTTTTGGTAGCCATTCCATAAATCGTATTGTCACTTTTTCTCCTCTACAAGATGGCATCATTGGATTTCGAATCCGACGTTTCGTTTCTTCACAACCACCATCAACTTTATTTTTTTAAATAGTCGAAAAAATTGTTGTGTTCTTAATAAGTTCTATTTTTAAATCTAAATTCAATGAAATATCACACTTCATCATCATCAGTGATATTCGATGATGATTCTGCAAAAACGAAACGCCGGAACAAAAATCAAAAATTAATTTATCTTGTCGAGAAGAAAAAGTTGCTATGGTAACGCAAAATTTATTTTGATCTAGCTCTTACCGTAGACTTTAAAAAAATGAATAATTATTTTATTTGTGTTGGTATCAGGTGTGATAATATTTAAAGCGATAATATGAATAAAGTTGTTTTTTTTATTAAAGCAATTTAGATCAACAACAATTATTATTAATAATGTTAATACAATAATAAAGTTCTAAAAACTTAACCTACAAAATAATAACAAATTTATGAACTTATCTAATTTAGATGTGAAGCATTGTATTAGTATTAACTTACATAAAAACTTATTATTAACTAATTACAATTAACCATTTTTCTTATTTTCAAAAATGCCGCCCTTATTTTCTAA